>ML996279.1:0-55571 GCA_010093805.1 Polyplosphaeria fusca | reverse complement strand
TGTATCAAGGTCAAGAACCTTATTGACAATCGTTTGCTCTTCTAACTCAGTAAGTTTCGTTGTTGTTGATTTCCAGTCGCGTCGAGATTGTAATCCGCCGTGTCTTCGTATAAGAGTTGATGGATTGACGTTATAGATTCGTGCAGCCTCTCGTAGGGTTTTGGCCTGGCCTTGATTGAAAGCGCGTAAGGCAAGGACGATATCTGACTCTTTAGAAACGCGTTTTGGGGGGTGGTGTTGAGGCATTGTGGGCTCGGATGAAAGTTGGTGTTCTCTTGGCATAGCTGATCCACACTGCGGTGTGATCCACACTATGGTGTAGTACGTTATCCTTGATCTGTTCCGGCAGACCGGTGAAGCTCTCTGTATCAATGGCGCCGGGTTGCACGACGTTCACACGGACGGGGGCCAGATCCACAGCGAGGCCCTTGATTAAGCCTTCAATGCCACCCGAAATGAGGGCCACGACGGACCAGCCGGGTGGCGGGCGGATGTGTGCGCTGCCTAGTAATCGATGTTCTTAGTGAAAATCCAGGAAACGGAATTGAGAGTGCTTACCGCCCGTAAAGGTCATGGATGAGTTGTACGATTTGTTAAAGTAGGAGGAAGTTGCGATGATCTTGCCAAGGAAGACTGGTGCCAGCAGGCGCACGCTCATAGTTTTGTGCATGATGTCCATTGTTACACTCTTGATTCCGTCGGCGAGATCAAATTGGTTGCCTGCTGTAGAGACAATGTGGTCTATCGGCTTCGCGCCATCTTCAGATACTGTTTTGAGCACCTCTCGAAGCCGTTCTTCCATGCCGTCGATTTGCGAGAGGTCGCATGTTATTGTGCTGATCTGCTCTTTGGAAGCCTGAGGGTAGGATTTGCGCAGACGCTCGACGGCCTTGGAGAGTTTGTCAGGGTTGGAGCTGGATATGATGATGTTTGCTTCGTGCTCAATGGATGCTTCGGCGACGGCATAGCCCATGCCCTGGGTGGCGCCAAAGATGAGGATGCGCTGGCCTTTGAGTTTGTTGATGTACTTGAAAGTCGACATTTTGAAAGGTTCAGTGATGCAAATACCACGCTCGTGTTGTCTTTGGAAATGCGAGTATCACGCTCGTGTTGTTCTTGGGAAGTGGCATTGCTTCGACTTTTAACACCTGTAGCTC
Source organism: Polyplosphaeria fusca (assembly GCA_010093805.1). NCBI lineage: Eukaryota > Fungi > Ascomycota > Dothideomycetes > Pleosporales > Tetraplosphaeriaceae > Polyplosphaeria > Polyplosphaeria fusca. Next base: position 54,414 of record ML996279.1, on the reverse strand, counting down.
GGCTTGAGCATGGTTCCGGGATCCGTTACAAAGCTTCCGAGAGATACTGTTGTCTCCTTTCGCACAGAGGTGGCATCCGAAGGGCGAGCCTGATGGCCATCCGAGCAACGCAGGGCGAATCAGAAGTCAGGAGCTTCGTACGTACGTCCTGATGCTTACAAACTTGGCAAATACGCACGGACATCCCAGGCAAGCTTGACTACCGTACGAGTCGAATAACAAGTACGACTGGTGTAGGAAATGTAGATTTGTAATTCAATACAAAGCGCAACGGAGCGCAACCAAGCGGAGTCTCGGGACATCCGATATAAGGAATTAAGCCTCGTGCAACTCTTGCGTGATGTACGAAGCATCGCAGGGGGGCTTACCCCACAAGCGCGATCGCTGCATCCGCGTGGGTATTCGCTTATCATGGACTTACCATGATATAATTAGGTAGGAAGCACTTCGATATTGTCAGTTGAGCTATGGTCGCCATGCGAGGGCCATTGTATGAGGATGGGAGAGCGCTCACTTTGACGGCGTCCACTGGTGTCTTGCAGCATGACCTGACATGGGAAACGACCAGTCTTGGATGGATTTGCGTGCCGTGATTCAAGGGTAGAAAATATGCATCGGATTCAAATAGATGGAGATGAATGTGGGTGGATGGGCAGCATGTTGTGTTTGAGATCAGCGTCGCACCTGCACCTTTCGGATGAGGGTGGGCGCGCTAGACTGATGTGGCAAGCGCGAGGCTGTGCTCAGAATTTGCCATTCGTCGTCAACCATCAATTGATCCGTCGAACCATCAATTGAACTGTCGATGCATCAAACTCGACCAAATCAGCATGCCATCTTTCTCCCATCTTCCGGCTGAGCTCAGGCTTTGCATAGCAGAGGTGTCAAGCCCGCGCGATTGCTTCAACTTTGCCCTCGTCAACAGGGCCACCTGGGAGCTCATCAAGCCCATCATCAAACGCCATAAAACACTCGCAGAGAAGTACAGCTGGCTACAAACTGAATCTTCCGAGCACCTAGTATGGACGCTTTTGAATGATGTCCTCGAAAACCCAGACGTCGCGAGCTACGTGAGGAGCATCGAGCTCAATGGGAGTCGCGAGGTGTGGCACGATCCCCAGGTCTACTATCATACTGTGCTTGATCAGGAATCTCTTCGCCCGCCTCCTCGAGATGTTGAGCGATATGTGCTGGCCGCGAACAGGAGCCCATTCTTGAGAACGCCGCTCGAGCCGACAATGCAATCGGAGCGCATGCACAACTCCGAGCCCATGGACCTCGACCAAATCATTGCCGACGGAGCTGATGGTCCAATAGTTGCACTACTTCTGCCAATGCTGGAGAACCTCCAGACGCTCTGCTACACAATGGCTGGAGACTGCCATTGGCTCTTGCATATCCTCAGACAAGTGGTTTTGGCGGCTCATGACCAATCAAGACTATCGCTTCCGCTTCCGCTTCCCTTCCAGAAACTCACCAGAGTGTCTATTGCATGCTGGAGCGAGGACGGGGGTGGTGATCGCTGGCTTCATTGCATTCTCAGTCTTCCAGCATTGGAATCTTTTAGCGCAAACAGTCTTCGAGGAATTGACTTTAGCCTCACGGCAGACGATGAGTTACGGTCGATGGCGCCAACGTCGTACAATGTCTCTCGCCTTGAGTTCACTCATAGTGATCTTGATTCCAGCTTCCTGGAGTGGGTAATAGGGCGATGCAAAGCATTGAAAGTTTTTCGATACCAGAATGGAGCAATGCATGAGTCTTTCGCACGTTACGATCCCAGAGCATTGATAGCTGCTCTTATCAGCAACTGCTCGCAGACCCTAGAAGAACTGGTCCTGGTCGACTTGGAAGGATCGAACCGGGTGAGTCTGAGCTTGAGAACTCGCCCAACGGATAATTGACTGTTGAAAAGGCTGAAGACGTTGACGAGAGGTTCGACCACCCTGTCCATTCGCTCCGTGATTTCAAAGTTCTGAAAACACTACACTGCTGCGCCTGGGACTGGACGCTGAAAGATAGCGAGTTGAACGATCTGACCGACGACGCTCTTGACGAAGGTTTCTTGTCTCCAGAGCAAGAAAAACGATTTTTGCGTGAGAATGGCGCATTTCCATTGTCATTGGAAGCTGTGCATGTGGACCTTGGTTTATGGCACGTCCCCGTGGACGAAACGAAGGCGTTCCTGGACGAACTGCTCGCTGCCAAGGAGAAGGATTTGCGGAGCCTCAAACAGGTGTACGTGGAGCACATGGAGGGCTATCGACCCGCAGGATTTACAGACCAGATCGAAGAGTTCAGGGAGCGAGCGAACCGCGTTGGTGTCGAGTACAAAGCTCTCCGCAGCTTTAGCGACGAGGGCATTTACGTGGGCTTGCCCGACCGATGGTGACGGAAGGTTCGGATGGCGGCGGCGGTTGCGGTCAAATATCCGGCTCTCTGTGCTCTCATCGCTCTCTCTGCTGGACCTTCCTGGACCTTCCTGGACCTTCCTGGACTGTGCCGAGCAAGTCTCGCGACATCGTCTGGTAGCAACGTTACGCGCAGCTGAGGTGTGTTTCTAAAATTGGCGCAGTACGACAACACTCTGCGCAGCCCCGACGTGACCTCTAAAGCGGCGGTTGACGGTAACACGACCAGCTGGAGCAGCCACCTTTCGCACAAAGACTCCTCGCGGCCGTTCCAGAGACCATCCTCCGCTGCAGGATGGTCGGTCGTGAAATTGCAGGCGAGGGCATCTGCACGAGAATGCGCAATGTGGCCGCAGCCTCATGACGCGCTGGCGCGCTAGACGAAAAGCTTCTCTGGCCGTTGCACGGGCGGCGCCGTTTTCAGGCGATAAATGGAGTGACCGCCCGCTATAGATCTGTGGCGTAAAGCTGACGGTAGCACCAGGCAAGGGTGCGCCGGACGACCCAATCAAAACACAATCTGAGCTCACTCATCGCGTCCAGGATCGAAATGAGAGCGCATGCGTGGTGCTGATCAAGGCTATTAAGCATATTTGGCATCTGCAGGCGCGGCGGTGCCAGGCGGCGGTCTTTTGGGTGGGATGCTCCCCCCAGCCCACCGATATGCACCGGCACCACTCCGTCCAGAGAGGCGTTCTTGCGCTACATTTACTCAGCGCGCATTTCTGTCCTTTCCCCTTGCTCACCTCCAGGGCTGAGTCGTTCAAAAGCGCGCCTGTCCGCTGCCTTCCTGCATGCCGCGCTTTTTGCCAAACCTCACTGTCTTGAGTGACCGCACCCTTGGTAGCAAAATGCAAGCTTTCCAGGTCGCCCCGCGTCGGTATGTATACGTTGCCCAACACTCCACTCCTGCTGCAACATGGCACGACTGACCCTCCCTAGGACGATACTACTGGCCATCGGCCTTGTTTCCTTCTTCATCATTCTATTCAAATTCTACGGCGATGTCCCGTACGAATACTACCGGAACTACTCGCCGGGAGAGGTACTTCCTCCCGTCGAGGACAACAACGACAAGCCGCAGCCGGGTTACTTCAAGGCCCAACCCGAATGGGACTTCAGCGTTCCGCGGTCTGCCAAAGGCTGGAATGGCTATGCGAGGTCACCTAAGCCCAAAGATGTTGTGGTCCTGACTGCCAGCGACGGCGGAGGCCACAACAGTGCCATTCCAGACGTGCTAGAGCGGGTTCTGGCGGATCGCAAGGCCTACTGCGACCTCCACGGCTACACGAATCTGTGGATAAACACGAGTCGCTATGATATCGGAGACGCGCACCGAGTGAGTTTGCTCGTTTTATAGGCCACTGTCGTGATACCATATGCTAATCTACCCCCGCAGACATGGTCCAAGATACCCGCCGTCGCCGAAGCTTTCTACCTATACCCGCACGCCGAATGGATTTGGCTCATTGACACTGACATAATCCTGATGACGCCAGAATATGACCTGATCAAGGAAATCGTCTCGCCTGAAGCCATCAACAAGGGCCTGATGCGCGAGACGCCCATTCTCGACGGGCAGCTCAAGAAGAACCCGACCAACATCTTCACACCCAAAGACTTTCGCGTCGAGGAAATTGATATCCTGATTACCCAGGACCACCAGAGCGTCAACACGGGCAGCACCTTTTTCCGCCGCACCGCCTTCACGCGCTACTTGCTCGAAATCATGACCGACTACACCATGCTCATGGGCAACGACCACTCGGGCGCCGAGCAAGACGCCATCAAGCACCTCATGCTCGAGCACCAGCTCGTGCGCAACCACGTCGGCATCTACCCGCAGCGCAAGTTCAACGCATACGTGCAGGGCGGCGACAACATGGGGTACCGCGACGGCGACCTGGCAGTCCATTTCGCCGGCTGCTGGGTCGGCGGAAAATGCAAGGAGTGGTTCGAGGAGTACTGGAGCAAGAAGGGGCACAAGGAGCCGTGGAAGCCCGAAGGACAGTGATACAACATCGGCACCGTCCCGTCATCGCCGCCGTCTCATGTCGACACAATCGAAGAAAAAAAACACGCACGCACGTACACGCGAGGCGTTTGCTCGAAAACGCGAATAGGGAGCAAGTCGGCGTCACACACTTTTCTCAATCAACTTTTTACGACATTTTTAATTATCGATCGACGGATTCGAACATTTCGCTTCGTGTAAAATATACCCTTGCTGGCGCACCGGCGTTCCATCTCATTTCAGCAACACAACCAACAACCGACAAACAAGACCAGGGCGAAAGATAAGGACAAGGGAATTTCCAGGGAGTTCTAGGAAGAAGGCGACGGAATACGGGATTTTTTTGTGTCACGATTATGGGTGGGCTGCATGCGAAGCGACTGACTTCTTCATCTCATTTTTTGTCGGGAAAGAAAGCATTGTTAGGTGGCGTTCTCACATTCATCATTCATCATTCATCGACCTTTCGGTTTGCTCGCTTTCTGGCATCATCTTATCGTATCCCTCGAACGCGGGAAATTTCTTAGTCTGGATACGGGGATTACGTGGTTGGGGCTAGCTATTGTTTGGAGTGAGAGGGGACCGGGTTTGCTTCGTGGGTCTGGTCTGGACTCGGGCGCGTGCCGTATGTGGGATGGCGGCGAGGGAGGGGGGGAAGGAAATTAGACCAGTCGTAAACGGTCCGTCTCGAAGGGGAATTTACGAGTTTGTTCTGCACGCTTGCCGGTTCAAAGAGAGAGAGAGAAGAGAAATGATCCCTGGAATCTCGTACCCTGTGTTTTCTCGCGTGGTTCCCCTTTTTTGCAAATGCGCGAACGAATTGAGCATAAAATGCTGGGGAGCGGAAATTGACAGACAAGAGCGGCGAACAAGGGCAATTTTCCCGTTATCTTTTGGGATTTTCACGGGGTTGTGGGTTCATGCCTGTCCTGTGCGCAACCTCCAACCTCACCCCAAGCCCCTAGGTTTTTTCGGCGGCGTGCGTGTTAGCCCGCGACGGCGGCAGGCTTGGTTTGCTTACCCAAAACTCCCCCCAACAAACCACCCCCACGTGCTCTCCCTCTGAGTCTCTCCCCTTTGCCCTTTTCCAGTCCCTGGGCAGCAGTGGGCACCCGTCTCACCACATCTCCATCGCCGCACTACGCCTCCCTCAGCCTCTTCCTTCCCGCGCACTCTGCGACATTGGTGCTCACCAACGCCTATGCGACCCATCTGTAACCATTACGCCCAGCGCGGGGCCATCCTTTGCTTTATCTCTTCGAAGGACCTTTGGGCTATTGGTTTTGGTTTTCGCGGTCAGTGTTGGGCCGAGATGAGATAAGGTGACGACGACGACGGCGACGGGGCGGGCGCTAGAGTAGCGGCGGCGCCGCGCCACGGGGCTGGTGTGGTGCGAGACGGGCTGGGGGGGAAAAGCTTGGTTGGGTTCGAGCAGGGGGGCGGTGTGGAGGGCTGAGATGGCGTGGCGCGGGGTGGGTGCGCGGGCTGGGCTCTGGATGGAGCGGATTTGAGACGTGCTCTGTACTCCGTGCTCCATGAGAGAAAGATTCCGGGGTGTTGATTGGGGGTGGTGTTGCTGATGTGTGTGCTTGGCTACGGAGGAGCGGCGCGGGTGTCTGGGGTTGGTGTCGCCGCATGTTTTCAAGGGCGCTTGTGAGCAAAGTTTACGGGGTACATACGATGTCCATACGAAGGTATTCTGTCTTGGAACTCTGCGTACAAAGGTAGCTCGTTTACTCCCTCTCCTGTCAATCACCGGGTGGTTCGGTTGCGAGTAATAAAGTAGTAAACCCAGCGCGCATCCAACAAGAAACCGAACGAAGGTTGATAGCAATGAGAGAAGTTGGAAACCAACTCAAGGTTCCCAAATCTCCGTCTCTCGTCATCCACGTCCACCGTCACTCGCCAATTTCTCTAGGACTCTTCCTAGAAACCCATCCCAGTATCCGTCGTCACCCTCATCCATCCCATACGCCAACAAGTTCCGATAGAGTCGTGGCAGCTGGAAAGTACCTCGAACCGAGTCTGTTTTCAATGCCAGACCTGAGGCGAACACGTGCACTCCGCCTTCGCCTCCGCTCCTATTCTTATCTCCATTGCTGCCGAGGTCGCTACATGGATAAGCATAGTATATGCAGTGCTTGTGTCCAACAATCGTCAACGCAGGCTCCGCCATGGCCGCGGGAACAATGTTCACCCCAGCGTTGCCTGCCAACTTCATCTTCTTGCGCAAGCTCGCGGCTATCCAAATACTCATCTGCATCTCGACCTCAGTATGATTACCATATGAAGCTTTGATTTCCAGCCCAGAAAACACCGCGGTACGTTTGGTGGAGGCGTTCATGACGTGTGATACATCATCGTCATATGTGGCGGCGAGGCGGGTATAGAGGGAGGAGACATCAGCATCGCGGTGCGAGTATGATAGAGTGTAATCGGTCTTGCGGTCGATGATTTTGTTCTTTCCGCCAGTGGTGGAGATGGAGAGGTAGTTGGGATTGATGGATTGGGATTGACTAGGATATTGTTAATGAGAGAGCAAGTAATTGAGGACATGTTACGCACACGCTCTGCAGCAACCACTTTCCCTTGCCATACATCCGTATTGCAAGCTGAAGCAATGGCTGGACCACGTCAAGGCACCAGGCGTTCTTATCGCGATTCAGAACCACAATCACGCGCGTGCCAAAGGATGTTCTTCACTTCTTGCCACAATACTCCGGCATCGCCTGGACATGGCGTATCGCTGTAGTCGCCCTCCTGAAAGACCTGATATCCGATCTCGGTATCCGCATTGATGAGCCCCTCCAGCTCTTTTGGTATAAACCCGTATTGGACGCAGCTTTCTGCCAGCCGCAAAGTCTTCCCACCTCACGCGGCAGCGGTTCTTTTAAACTGCTCAAGCAGCCCGTCACAATTGGCGGTCTCGCAGTCATTAACATTATCGGTGTCAGGCCCACGTCTCGTCTCGGGATCGTGGATCGGCGGCTCGCGGATGGGCGGCGTGCGGTTGGGCTCCGAGATGTAATCTACTCGTTCAACACCAGTGACATTTGAGTAGGACTCTAAACATGATCGTCGTTCTCGGTTCTTCGCCGCTTCGGACTGTCGCGGCCGGAGCGGGTGGGCAGGGACATGGCGCGCCGACGCTTGAAGTTGGGAGATGATGCAACGGATAAGATTTCGGCGGTTAGTGCTTGTGTGTCTAACGGCGGAGAGGGAGGGAAGCAGTGGTGGAAAACCCAGGTTTTGACACGATTGCGATAGAATGACTCTTGATCCATGGCGGAGGCGTTGGTACCTGATTTTGTTGTACAGACCTGACTTGCAGTAGCAGTGACGATACTGAGGTGCAAGTGGAAAGGACCTCCACCTTAGACTAGTGCGCTTTCATGTCCCTTGAAACCTCCAGGCAGCGACATCGTGATCTGGTTTCCACGGTACGAAGCAGGCGCTGCCTACGCAGTGTCTGGTTGTTGAGTTAAATGTTAGATTTGCTTATCAATTGTTGATGTTTTTTTGCTGAGTCTCTGTTACCTTGGTACACTGTTCAGTGGCCAACAAAACACCCAAGTTGCAGTTCCCGGCTGCTGTATTTGTTTTGCATGTAAAGGGTGCCGGTACCGGTACGGCCCGTGCTGAGATTATATAAGCAAATTGGCTGGCACGACGACAGACCCGTGCTAACCTCCACAACGATGGACCCGTACTGATCTACACAATGGGAGATCCTGGACCGAAAGCTTCCGTTAATGCATCCGAACCATCCGTTTTGGAGTCAAAAGCCCTGACTAAACCCGAGCGGCAGCCTCGCGCTTGGATTGAAGAAGCACTCTGGCAAGAGACGATATTAGTATACAACGAGCAGGGCCGAAAATATGTTGATAACCCGGAAAGATCTGAAAAGCTAGTATCAGCAAATCGCATTGTTCGTTCCCGGCTGCGGCTTTCCCTCGACAACAATCTGTGCGGATGGTGCTCCCGACATAACTTCAACGACGGCAATGCACATGAACCATATATATACGTGAACTGGAGTCACTTCGAAGCTGTGTCCAGTCGCCATGCCTCTGACATCGCATTATACACGCACGTACCGAGATCCTTTTCCCGGCTTTTATGGCAATCGTGCTCTCTCTGTGCCTGTGTGGGTCGACTCATGTCGTATAATCAGTCATGCCAGCTGGATGAGTATGAAGTTAAGCTTGGCAACTCAGAGGTACAGTAGTAATAATCGCCATGAAGCTCTTCTAACACGGCCCAAGGAAGAAGAGTTTATTAGCCTCCAATGCTATCGCACCTTTGCGCCAATGACTCGAACATCTTACATCATTTACCCTGTTCTATCGGCTGCAGCTTGGCCTCCCTCGTGCTGGACAACTGCTCGCAACACCCCTTCGAGAACGGTTGATTTCAAGAGGATCGCACTGTGGATGGGAGGGTGTGACAAGCACAAGCATTGGAAGTCGAAACAGCCAGGGCCAGTGGAAATGATACCAAGATTCAGACTCATTGATGTAATGAACATGAGACTAGTGTGCGCGCCGCACATTGCTCGGTATGCAGCGTTGAGCTACGTCTGGGGAAAGTGCAAACAGTTCTTGTTGACCCAGGATCGTGTCGAAGAGCTTGAAACGCCACATTCTCTGAACAAGCACGCACACGAGCTAAGCAAAGTGATCACCGACGCCCTTCACTCCTGCCGATGTCTCGGGATTCCTTACTTGTGGGTTGACAGTCTCTGCATTGTACAAGACGACGCGAATGCCAAACACGCTCAAATTGCGAGGATGGATATCATATACTCGGGAGCTTACGTTACCTTTGCTGCCGCGGGAGGAAATGACGCAGACGCAGGCCTCCAAAGAGTTTCAGCACCCATGCAAACCGAACAGCAACAACGAATCTTGATTGACAAACAAGAGTACATGGTGGCCCGGTCCGCAACGTGTTTGGTCGACAAATCTCCCTGGCGACGAAGAGCTTGGACGTTTCAGGAGCTCGTTTTGTCTCGCCGAATCATCTTCTTTACGGAGCAGGAAACAATCCTAATGTGCGAAAGCGAAATGTTACTGGAGTCCAAGCTATATGCTAGGAGTGAAAAGGCTTCTTCGCTGTTCGAAACTGGCCGCATGATGCGATATCTTTCCACACCCTACGATTTCGTCGACGCAAACTTGACCGTCATAGGTGCGATGGTCAAAGATTATAAAACCTCGTGGTTGCAGCTATTGAACGAGTATCTTGGCCGCGATCTCTCCTACGATGATGACATAGAATTCGCGTATACCGGCATCTTGAGCGCCAAAGAGGCTCACATGGGCAGCTACCATCATGGATTGCCTGTCCAAATCCTTGCCCGTGCGTTATGTTGGTTTTCAGCACATTTAAAAACCCGTCGCCCTGGATTCCCCAGCTGGAGTTGGTCCGGGTGGAAATTTGCACAGAGTGCGACCGGACCCATATCGAACCAGATCCCCCCTCTCGATCCCTTGTCGAGCGAAACATATTCTCTCGTAGTTTACGTGCGGTTATATGGATTTGATGGGATGGGCCATTTGAAGCTGCTCCTTGGTGATCGGGATGAAGAGTCAGGCGTAGAAGGCTTCTGGGGATTTGATCAGCATTACCCCTCGGCTCCGACAACAGAGGGCAACAATGGCAGGAATTGGGCTCTTTTCGACCAGTTTATACCTCCGCAAGAGACACCACACGTATCACTTCCTGAGCCTTGCCCAGTCCCTCGCTCGCAGCTTCTGGTTTTCTGGGCTAGCTGCGCCAAGTTCAAGGTTTCGTTCGACGAGATCCCGATGACTTTTGATGACGGGCCCTTTTCAACATACAAAGTCGATATTGATGACGTAGGCAGCACCAGGGTATTCGTAGATCCAGGGTGGCGGGCGCAACAACCAGAGAAGCTCGAATGTGTGGCTATCGTGGGCGATGAGATCTCGGTTCACGCTATTCTGATACAATGGAAGAATGGTGTTGCTTACCGAGTTGGCACAGTCTCTCCTATTCTGAAACAAGAATGGTTGACGAGAGAGCCTGAGCGAAAACTCGTGGTTTTGGGTTAAGAGTGACGAAAAACTCGAACTCGATCAAGCCATGAGCTGCTACATCTGCACTGCTAATCACACGAGCACAGTTTGACATGGAAAGCTGGAGTCAAGACTGTATCCGATGTAGTGGATTTACTCACGAGCGGTGGAGGAAACGTGAAAGGATAGGTGGTGGATATGACTTTGACCCACTTATCACAGCACCACTTACAAGCACTGGATCAAACATGACATTGGTGTGCACTACGACCATACACGTACATGCCTCCCCTCATTCGCTGTCAACCGGGTATACTCCCTTCGGGCTACATCCGCTGTCATTTCCGAGTCACGTTACATCCCCACACACTCAAACTCCCATCACTGCAACCATGCTCCAACTTCACGCGAAATTATGCCTGCTTCAGCAATCACCTTTCACGCAACATTTCAAATGCGGCCATGCTGTCCGCGGTTATTGAGAACCGGAGAATTCAGCCCAAAGAAAAAACGTTACACGAAAGTGTCAGGAGCCCGAACCGCGGGCAGGATGATGCACAGTTCCGCAACTTCCCGCGAATTCTGTGGATGAAAGAGAAGACGCACGGAACGACGGGTGCGGAGATCATGGGGAAGATGGGCGGTGGCACAGCGGAATTAAGATGACGAAAGAGGATGGGGTCGTGGTATAAGTGTTTGTGATGCGGCTTGCAAGTCAGACAATACGCATCCTAACGACCGCAACGAGAGGCACGAATCATGTCTGAAATAACCAGTTTTTCTCGCAGTGTCTCGGACACCACGCAGTCCACCGAAAGCACCATAAGCTATGAACTCAAGCCCCGCGAGAGCGAAGGAGGATCGCAAGCTTGGCTTACCGTGTTTGGCTCCTTTCTCGTCTACTACTCGTCCTTTGGTATCATCAACAGCTTCGGTTTTTTCCAGGATTACTACGAGCAAGAGTTTTTGGCTGGGACGCCATACATGACGATCGCAGTCATTGGCACGATGCAGATTGCGCTGATGAACGTGCTGTCCTCGATGTCGGGGGCGCTGTGTGATATGTATGGGTTTAAAGTAAGTGCACAGGCAAACTCCTGCAACTTTGGGAACATTAGCTCATCACACGCAGTGGTTGTACGTGGGCGCGGGACTGGGCACATCGAGTACACTATTCGCGCTCTCGTTCATTGGACAGGGTAGATTTTGGCAAGTCATTCTCTGCCAGGGACTGCTGATGGGAACGGCCATTGCTTTTGGCGTGCAGCCTGCACTCACAGTGGTTGGACAGCATTTCAAGCAGCGACGGGCACTGGCGATTGGGTTTATGCTGTCTGGCTGCAGCCTGGGAGGAGTATGCTTCCCTATCATGCTCACGAAGCTCCTAAGTTCAATCGGGTTCGCCTGGGCCTTACGCGTGGCAGCGCTGAAGACAATGTAAGTGGATTTGCTCTCGAATGACACGAATGCTGATGGACGCAAGCATCTTTTACACAATCGCAACATGTATTTCGACGCCGCGGAACGCCAAAGTAGCCGGAAGTCGAACGGTTTGGCTATCGCTGTTCGACTACAAGGGCTTTCTTGATCGTCGATACTCCGTGTTGGCGATAGGGTCGTGTGTGGCACAGCTTGGTGTCTTCATTCCCTCGTATTACATTGGTAAGCTAGATTCAAAGGCGCGATAACCTGGTCGAGCTTATTGTACCCCAGAATCATACAGAAGCAATGTGTACGGACCAAACACCATGCGAGGCTACCTGGTGCCTCTACTCAATGCAGGAGGAATGATCGGCGCAGTCCTGTGTGTGGATTTCATTTTATCAAGAGCTCTTCATTCTGCATCTCGCCGTGCCATAGCTGACATCCAGCAGCGGTGGGCTACTTGGCGATCATGTTGGTCGGCTGAACGTACTTTCCCCCACCTATCTCATACTCGGTCTATGCTGCCTCTTGCTCTGGCATTTCGAACGGACAATACTGGCGCTTGCCATCTTCGCAAGCGTCTACGGATTCTTCGCAGGCGTCTTCGGAACCCTCTTACCAACGGTCGTGAGCCAAATTTGTCCCGACGAAAAGCTCGGAGCGCAGGTTGGAGCATTATACAGCCTCATTGCTGTTGCCAGTCTAGTTGGTCCGCCGATGGGTGGGTCGATGATCCAAGAACATAACAGAGAGGGATACCAGATTCTAATCATCTATGCCGTAAGACTCTCCGAGACATTCAATGCAGGGACGCTTACATGAACACAGGGGGTGGCCTTGATCATTGGATCTTTGGTCACATTCGTCGCTCGATTGCTACACAATCGGAACCTAAAAGCGAAATGGTGAGTATAAAAAACGGAAGATAGTAGATGGAAAAACGACTGCCCATATTAACTTACAAGCTTGTCAAAGAGGATCAGACGGGCCCTCCGGGATGATAAGTTGAGCAATCGGGCAATGCGGATAGATACCCAAGAGAACGAACCTCACGGATCTAGAAATCATCAGAAGACAGTATGCAGGGTATTTCATTGTTACTACACAGGTCCACTCAATTAGTCCGAATAAAGTGCACCGCCCAAGGCTGAGAAAGCCAATGCTCACCCAGATGCTGCTCAGCCGCAGATGTGGACTTGATATCGCAGACCTAGCAACCGAAATGATACACCCGTAGCCCGCATTAGCTTTCCCTTCTCAATCCAGCCTTTCATCTCTACGCAAACAACATGGATTCACCGATCCTATCACTCCCAACCCTACGACACTCACTACCAACCCTCCCCCATTGAACTTTTGTAACGGTAAATCATGTTGGAAAGTCATGAAAGAGTGTGTCTTTACATTAAACCATCCGTCTCACCCCCCGCACCTCGCTTTATCCACCGCCCTTCCAACCCCCACACCCCCCTTCAACACTGACACCTACTCTTCTCCTTCTCCCCCACCTCCACCTCCTTATCCAGCACAAAAACCGCCCCAAAATTCCCATCCCGAATCGTCTCATCATCCACAATCAACACAGCAAGAAACTCAGCATTCTCATCCCCAACACACTCGCTCCTCTGATGATGGCACCCCGGCGCCTCGTACCAGAAATCCCCTACGCTGTAACTAACAGGCTCGTTGCTGTTCATCTGGTTGAGGCAGGTTCCGCGGATGGGCACGGCGACGACGGCAGCGCCGCCGTGCCGGTGGGGAGGCGTGCCGCCGTTGGGGGGGCAGTTGATGGAGCCGACGATTATGGTTTTGCCGGGGAGGTTGGAAGGGTTGAAGGTTGCGAGGACTTTGAAGGTTTCGCGGGGTTTGCTGGGAAGGGGTGAGTTTGGGGATGGGAGGGGGGTGGGCGGAGGACTTGCCCTTCGATTTGCCATACGCCGTCGACTTTGACGATGGTGGGGGATATGAAGTCGGGCATTTTGAGGGTGGGTGAAAGGGTTTCGGGTTGTGGTGATGGGGATTGTAGGGAGGGTGTTGCTGGTCGAGGAGGACTCTGCTGTGCTGGGATTGACTCTGCCAAACGTGCAGTATAAGTATGTTCGGTTCGGATGTATTCTCGGTCTCCAGCATCTTTAGTGGTAAATCATATCGGTTTCGGTGAAGCCACACGAATCCCAAGTGTCTTGTTAGTTGTAAAGTTTTGAACGCCGGTACCCGGTATCGTAACTATCAAGCCTCTTACACTCCCCATTGAACATGTAATGCCATCACATTTTGTAATGGCGCGGAAGCAGGCCGTCTGGATGGTCATGGGTACAATGTTTTCGGTTGCTGGGCGTTTCGGCGCGAGCTTGATGATCACGTACACCGAGCAATTGCTTACGACACCGAAAGAGTGACCGAGTTGCCGAGATGCCCACACCACGACACCGGATTGCAGGCCGAGTCTCAGAGCTTACTTTGTGTCGTTGATAAGTATCGTAAAATGCTTAGAAATTAGATTCTAAGATAAAATAGTAATACACATTAAACGTAACGTATGCTTTTAGTCCTATGTAGGCGGCGAGAGGAGGAGAGTTTGGAGATTAGACGCCGTGAGCTTTGGAATGCCAGAATCGCAGATTGGGAATTCGAGATCCCTTTTCGTCAGAAAATAAAGCTTATTGACGGTACATGGTCTGCAAAACGAAAATCAGAAGCCCACTAGCGTACTGTCAACTATGGGAGGGTATATGCCTTCAATAGGTGCATTGCTGGCGCTCCCAAACAAATCGCAAATGTCGAACGCAGCATTCCAGTCAAACTCGAGGTTCAATTCTTCAAGAGGCAATATCGGGCCCTCTTTCGGGATATGGACATCGTCGTCAATCAAAGACAATATTTCTCGCGCGATGATGCCCATTTCGCGATACTCTCTCTTGCCAGCAGGCCAGTACTCACCAAGCATCTTTAGCACGCCCATGTTCAGCCGGATCTTATCTCGCTCAAGCTGGCGTTCTGGCTCTTGGAATATCCATCTGCAGGCGGAAAGGTGCGCAATCGTCATATTCGAGATCATGCAGATGATAAAGGGCGTGTGCGTAGTAAGGCGGGTTGGCAGCGTTAGAAGGCCGTTGAGCTTCTCAGTCGCGAAGAGCACCTTGGCAGTGTGCAAAGCCGCATCTTCTTTAAATTGTGCATTGGAGTCTGGTGGAGGAGGGGGCGCGCATTTCGAGGCTGCCTCGATAGGTATGTACTTGAGGTTTGACAATTGGCGATGTAGATCGACCATGTATCTGTAGATTTTAGTGGACTGCCCATATTTAAAGAAAGGTGAGAATACGTGTGCATCAAGATATTTGCCTTGAATAATAGTTCGTCAACACTACCATCATCTCGAAGAAGGCTTTTCTTGGATTTGGGAAGCAAGTTGCACCATGCAGTCATCATGGTGTCCGCTTGTGCACAAATAACCATAGCCTGCTCAACATCGCCCGAGCGCCCATGAATGAGCACTCTATTGACGCCGCGGGTGAAACCAACTAGTTGGGCGAAGGAGGAAAACTCATCGTCTGAGAATTCGCGCACATCGTAGCTACGTAGTGTAGCTGGTATAGGTATGTTCTAGGCTCAAGTACATTAGAATTGCCTCTTGAGTGATATCAAGTCTACTTACACCCGATTGGTAATAGACCTCTTCGCAAGGTAGTTCTGTAGAGATGTTCGCAAGCCCAGTCTTGGTCGGGAAAGAGTGTGTACTTCCAGCAATATGAGCATCGGTAAGATAAAGTTGCCACCAGGTTCGTCGCCAGCTCTCCTCAAGTACGGGGTCGTTTTGTCCATGCATTGATGCAAACTCTGCCCTATGCATGCCGAGATTACATGCACCGAGAATGGCTTGGTCGAGGAGCTCGCGCCCTCGCTCAGGCTCGTCACACCAATAGACAGCAATCGCGTACAGCATCAGTGCTTGCACATCGTAGGGTGTGGGAAGGCGTCCGTTTGCGTGTGCCAATGCAGTTGCTCGCTCTGCAGCGGCCGCCATTGGGGCCATTGGCACAGATTCGGTGAACAACGAGCCAATAAAGAGCAGTACGGGAAGCAAAGATCCCAATGCGGTAGGGTCCGCGGCAATTCGGAAGTTGAGTGACCATCGTGGCAGCACACACGGGTGAGCAACGTGGAAGAAGGCATAGTACTGAGTCAGGAGCTGGTCAATCTGGATACCAGTCATCAGAGTTCCTTCCGAAGCCAAAGAATCGATATTAGTTCCAGTCTCGAGGCTGTCAGTTACACTGTGTGAAGAGCTCCCTGTCGATGAAGTGCCAGAAGATGTACTTTCAGCCCTTGGAGCAGGAGCTCCTACCCCTTGGGGTGACTTTTCTGGCGAAGAGCGGTCCTCAACTTGCTGGGTTGATGGCGCGGGCACGGGACGGCGTGGGCGGCCTCCTCGTCGAGACTTTTGATATTCGCAGTCCTTTCCATCTGCCTGACAGCGCCTGCAAAACGGCGTCGTGGCGTCACACTTTACTTTTCGAGAACGACATTGAATGCAGGCAAGGGCAACGCGCCGGATTGGGCGTTTCAGATATGGGCCGGCTGGGGGTGATAACGATGAAGAATCCATAATGTTTTTATTCAAAGACTATCGCCGTAGTCGAAAGATATCGAAAGGAAAGCAGCTCGCGAGCTTGCCATTGCTCCAAAAGACGTCGAAGAAGGGCCAAGTCGGGCCCGTGTTCTCGCGAGTCGGCGACCCGCCATATCAACCGCCCGGAGAAACGCGAAAATGTGCCTATTCGGGATTAGATCAATAAGGGACAAGACCACGGAACGAGTCCGCCCTATGAGGGTGAGGGGTGAATAATTTCTGAGCTGCAAGTCAAGCGTTTAGCAGCGATTACTCATCCGTGTCGGCGGTCCAGTCGCCGGTTGCCGCGACAGCAAGTCATTGTTGACAAAAGCAGTCGATCGTGAGGTTCTGAAGTAGCGGAGCCTTCAATCTATGACTGAAGAAAGCGCTCATATGTTTTATTGGAAGTGCGCCAATAATCACGTGAGACAGCGAATCTGGCTAGCCCCATGTCGGCCAAGACTGGCGCCACAGCTTGACCGGTGGTGCCTGCCTGGCACCCTCCACGTGAGAGCTTCATCTTGCAGCTGCGACAGTCACAAGAAATGTACCTCCACCAAAACCAGGAACCATCATCAATGTCGTGTCTGTGTCCGATCCGGATGCCGCGTCGGTTGTCTGAATCCCCGATTCTTCGCCTGGGCCGAAAGGCAACCGCAGCGCCATTGTCCCTCGCCAGCCTCCCCAACGAATTGTTGATCGCCACCATAGACTACGCGTGTCGGTATCCACGGACTTCCAGATGCAAAAGCGGAGATCACGATATGTATGACTCGGGCACGGCAAAGGCGATTGCCCTAAGCTGCCGCCGGCTATACCTCATCGCTCGGCCCTACATATATCACACAATCAATTTAGGATCTCACTCCATGGCCCCGGCGTCGAAACCGGTAAGACGACTACGAAGAACGTTGAAAAAGGACCCCCATCTCGGGAAATATTGCAGGGTTCTCTGGGTTCGCATCTCTGAGACCGGCTCCATTCCCCCACCGCAGGATCATTGGGACTACGATGTCGCCCACGACTTGCTCACGTGGCTGCCTAACTTGAACTGCTTCAACATATGGGGTGGCTTCGCAAAGCCTCATGATGATCACACATGTACGTGAGTCGTGTGCTTTGGCCCGAGCGGCGACGTGGTTGGCGGGCCCTCTGAGCCTGCGTCTAACGCTCAAGCGGACGCAACATGACAGCGCATCTCGTGGATATGACGGTGAAGTAGCACACTAACAAACACTTAGGGACATTTCTCAGGCATGTCTTTTTCGGTTCTCTGCAACTGCAACATGTCATCCTGGAAAAATTGGTTATGGAAATGAAACTCGACGACATTATATTGAATCTCGAGTCGCAGTCTCTGAAAAGTTTGAGCCTACAGGGGGTTGACGGTGTGGTAGCATCACATGTTGCCATTGATGTACGCTACCGGCTTGTTGGAACAAGAACAGACTGACCCATTGCAGAACGAGAGAACTGGAAACTTTACAACACTCGCTTTTCAAAATTACATAGGCACCATTGGCTCCCTGCAGGATTTTCTCCGCTGGCCAAAGGAATTGAAGCACTTTCAAATGGGAAGTCTGCTTAATAACCGCTTTAGCTGGAACATGGCTTCGTTCCAGTCCATGCTGAGCCCATTCAAGCACTCTTTAACGAGACTAGATATTGGGCGCCTGACTAAAGGAGAATCCATTGGTCAATTTGACTTGTCCGGCTTCACCAAGCTTGCATATGTCCGCCTATCAGCATATCAAATGCAGACAGCGGTTGCCGAAGACATCGCCCAGCTCGTCATAGGACCGTCTCTCAATCAATTTGCCTGGAACTTTTGCTCTGAGGAATACATCTCTGAGCCGTGGTCGTCATTTGACAAGGAGCAACAGGTCTGGATCCAGAAATTTGCCATGTTTGCCATTGAGAACAAGACCGTGTTGAGAAGCATCAAGATCGAGTTCAACCCTGATTACGAAGGCTATGTGGCAAAAGAGGGGGATGTGTACCCGTGGGATTTGATGGATGAGGTGGGAAAAGCGACTTTGCCGCACGGTCTCGACGTCACTTATGATGTACCAGTGGTCACTAAAAAGCGGTGGCTGGTGGAAATGGAGAGCGCCCCAAAAACTTTGACCATCCTAGAGAAAGGTGGCGAAGAAGAAGAGGAAGAGGAAGCGTACGACACGGGCGTATAATTTGCACATTCGGCTGATGGGGATAGGGACTCGCACGCTTGTAGCGGTTACGCATTGTCTCAGCGTACATCTCATCGAGCCTCAATAGTGCTCAAACATCTAATACGGTGTACTTACGGCTCGGAAATATCAGGTATCTTAGCTTAACCGATCAAATGTGGCTTGCGGTTGAAAGGGACCAAGACGACACAGAGATTGTGCAGCCTGTTAGGTAGCATCCAATTACAATCTCTATAACTATCCTCTCAAGAATGACGCGGTCGATTTTAGTAAAATTGAATGCCCATAGCGCTCGGGTAGCCGCAATATTGGGATCCAGTATATTGACGTGGGAATTGTGGCTCTTCAAATAGCGCCCGGTCAATGGTCAATCAATATGTTGTCGGGATGGATTATTGACGGCTCGATGGCGACGAGAGGCACCAGTAGGCCAAGAAAGAGGTGGAAGCGGTGAGAGAAGGCTGACGTCGTAGTGCGACGACCAACACACGATTGCTGATCTATGAAACTCGGAGCAGGATCCAGCACAGCGGCTCAGAGTCTTTTGACGCACAAATAGGTCACGAGAGCTTGATTCGTCTAGTGACACGTTGACCGAGATGCAAGGCTGGCCTCTGGATGGATCTTGCCAAGATACCACTGCTCTTCTACGGCCTAGTCTTGGAGTAACATGCCCTCGTGTTTTGTTTTTTAGAAACGACGAGACCAAACACTTTTCAGTCCTTCGCTCGGTCTCCATGCCCTTCCGCAACACAGCGCTAGCTGAGCCCAAATGTCAATCACACCGCTTCCATAACGAACACACGCATCATGGCAAACCCACTACCACGCCACCGTCCCGCGACATCATCAATAGCAAACGTTACAGATCAGAATCGATTATCGGTGCGTGCTAAGGTGCTGCCGCTTTCTGGTGACTCGTTATGAGCTCATGCGTGGTTTTCCCACGAAAAGTGACAACTCTAGTCAGGGGAACATTTTGATACGAAGCGTGAGGTAAAGGAGTTGATAAGCCATATCAAGGCTGCACTAGAGATAAGGTAACAATCAGTCCCAGGAAAGGATCCACGTTATCCTGACGGCAAGATGTGTATAAAAGAAGGGCACTGAATTGCTTTTCCTCTTTGAATCCGTCTCATCAGCCGGCCAGGTCATATATATCAGGCCCTATTCACTTTGAATGATTTCAAAGATCCCAACATGCATTTCCGCACGGCCATCCTTTCACTATTGACTGCCTCCGCCCTCGCTTCACCAACGCCACGAGTCAACGAAGATGACGATTACCCCATACTCCACGTAACAAACTTCGGAGCCTTCGTCAACGACGATCCTTCCATGCCCAGTCATGTCTCGTTTCACGTGGTCGACCCGCGTCCCGACAACTTTGTAGAGACCGACTGCATTCTATACCGCGCTGGCTCGCTGTTCAAGACTGTGTGGGTCAATTGCGAAAATACCTCTGACGTCTCGTTTCTTTTCGCCTCGGACGCCATGAGGCTTCAGAGGGTATTCTTGCTCGATCCCGCGGATAAGTCAGTGTCGTACCAAGGCCGGGAAGTAACTTCTCACTAACACATTCAATAGCAAGACAAAAACAGCCGGCTTTACGGACTGGCAGCTAACAAGCTGGAGCGAAGCGACTGACGATGCCTGCGGTAACGCCACCAAGACAGCTGCAGGGACGTTTTATTCTCGGACGACGGATTGGGAGTTTACGATTCACACAATCAATCCTTAGAAAATGTTCTGCTTCGGTACTCTTCGCTTTGTACTTCCCAGGCTAATAATGGAGCTGCTGATGATCAGTTCAGATGCTCGATGTAAGACGCGTTAGCTGTTCCTGTCCTGTACTTGGTGGAGTGAGCGAGCACAAATGCACGTAGAGAAATAGTGTATCCCTCAAAAAGTCCCCTTGCATACCAAGTAATACCAAACGTTGTCATCACATGCATCAATCGGTTATCGTCAGAGCGGCTCGTTCACCCGTCCACGCATCGCCATTCCATCGCGCCACCTCCCACCTTCTGTCCTACCATGCCCACCACGTCACTCAATCCACCCTCGTGTGACACAACCCAATAGAACAGCAATGAAACATGCCGCCAGAGCACAGAAAACCCATGTTCGCGCTCACGTGTCCCTTCCTGCGCGATCGATTCCCGCCCCATGCTGCGCCCTGGCAGCTTACTGTCAACCAAAGTTTAGAGCAAGCACGCACCCGACCAACAAAGAGCGGAGACTTTTGTTGGCGCCGCACCAACAGCAGACGTGGCAAGATGCAGGGTTCGAACTTTGTGGTAGAGTTTCCGCGCCAGGTACCGTACCATGGAGTGCCTGGATGGCCTGAACAGAGAGGCGACGCGACTTCATACGCCGGTGCTCTCAACCATTCTAGGAAGCAGCAGACGTGCTACACGAACGGCACACAGACGAGACCTCAACACAGTTCTTCTCAGTTTTATTTTTGGGAGAGAAGATATTGAAGTAACCCACGCCACGTCGCCGTTTCGCGTGGCTAACTTGGTGTCATCTCGTCTCTCGTTCGCGAAAGACGACGGACCGCGCCAGGCAAGAACAAGAGAGTCGGCGCAGCGCAAAAGGATCGCCCCACCATATGGAGCGCCGTCTGTAACGTAGACCACTCACCTCGTTGCGGAAATATACATATCTCCCAGCCTCCTGCTGCGTCGTTAAGAACGTGTATCCACCCCGACGTCACTCCGCTTAACCCCACCCATTAATCCCACCACCCCTCAAACCTCAAACCCAAACCTCTTCTCCATCCAAATCTTCCAAATCAATCAATCCCCTCTCCAACCCATCAAACCCCTAAAACAAACAATGCTCTCCCTCCTCTCCACCATCCCCCTCCTCCTCCTCCCCCTCGTCCCCCTCGCCTCCGCCCTCCCCACCACCACCCCCTCCCCCATAACCTTCCAAATCACAACCTTCCACGCCACAACCTCCCCCCCAGCCCTAACCTTCACCCTCACCGACCCGCGCCCCACGCTCTCCCTAAAAACAAGCTGCTCCCTCCCCCCAACCTCCCCATCCATCTTCAGCGACTCCTGGATCCCATGTGACGACAAGGCTGTATGGTGGAAGTTTCCCGAGGAAGGGAGGGTGGAGGTGAAGAGGGGGTGGGAAAGTGATGGGTGAGTTTGAATTCCTAGGACAGAGGGGGGGGAGAGGAAATTTGGGAAAAGGGAAAGAGGCTAACGGGAGTGTAGGAATTGGGTGACGGGGTTTGCGGCGGGGGAGGCGGGGTGGGTTGAGGGGGGGAATGTTACGACGACGATGAGTGGTGGGGGTGGGGAGGGGGGGAAGGAGTATGGGCAGACGGTGGAGGTGTGGGAGGTTGTGGTTACGAGTATGACGGGGTAGGAATGGGTAGGATGGCGGAGACGACAGGCGAAGGGAACAAACATCAGTGCAACAGAAGATGGGATAGAAGGATCGAAAAGCATAGCAAAATGGTTGCCCTCGCATGTGCCTGCAACAACCCGCGTAATGAAAAGCTGAAGACGCATTATATTATAAAGCTTTCTCGAGTGGCCTCGAATCTCTCATCTCTTGGGGAGCAGAAATGACATGGACGAAACCCATACCCCAAAAAGGATCCACAGATGCCGGTAAGGAAAAAAGGTCTGACGTCAGAGCGAGAAAAGGCACTGGCCTGCCAAGCTGCAAGTCTAGAATGGCCACCCCTGGCCCCGCCTGGCCTCTACCTCAGTCGTAATATATCCCGACACACGCACGAGCTTTGAACTGGAAATATGAATTTGCAGATAATCAACAATTGCAGCCACCGGCCTGCTGTGTCGCATTCGCCTCTGGCCGCAGATTCACGCCCTGTCGCTGCTGGCCGGGTCGGAGGCCTCTCGGGCCGCCCTGGTCGAGGGGCAGCTTTTTCGCAATGGCGGTGAACAGGTCTCGCACGTTCTCGCTCGTCTTGGCCGACGTCTCGAAGAATAGCAGGCCGGCTTCTTTTGCATACTGTTCGGCATCGGCGGTGGAAATGGCGCGCTTGTCGGGGGATTCGGTCACCAGATCGAGCTTGTTTCCGGCAAGGGCGATGATGATGTTCTCGTTGGCCTGGCGCTGGAGCTCCTTGACCCAGGCTTTTGCCTTATCCAACGACGACTGTTCCGGTTAGTGACACGGTGGATCAACGACTGCAAGGGCGCATACAGCTTGCGTGATGTCGTAGACTACAACAGCACAGTTGGCGTTCCTGTAGTACATGGGTGCAAGCGACTTGTACCGCTCCTGTCCTGCGGTATCCCATATCTCAAACTTGACGGTTGTGGATTCGTCGAGGGCGATGGTCTGGGTGAGGAAAGCGGCGCCGATGGTTGATTCTCGGTAGTCGTCGAATTGGTCCTACACATGTTAGTATTCACTGTGATACGAAGAGCCTGTGGGCGAAGTTACTTTGACGAAGCGTAAAACTAACGAAGACTGCGACTGTTAGCTCCATACATGGCTGCCTTGGTGGGATGGTACCTTTCCAACAGCGGACTCGCCTGTAGATATGTCAGTGAAAGGAAATTGAGAGAGCAACTCTTCAGACTGTACCGAGAAGCACAAGCTTGAACTGGGCGAAGCGCGAGCCGCCGGGGCGGCCACCTGCCTGCATTCGTGCCGACATGCTTGATCTCGAGGTTACGCGGCGGCGACCGGGGCGGGGGACGAGGCGCGGGCGGGAGGGCAGAGGGAACGGGGGCGAGATCGGAGGAGTAGACGAGGTATATGGTCGGGGGCGGGTGCTGCTGCAGCGTTGATGGCGTTGATGGCGGGCGGAGAGGTGGTGAACAACGAAGGGAAGGTTGAGCGTGACAGTCGAAGAGGCTTGGCGACCCTCGCCTGGACCCACCAGCCGCAGTGTTTCGTCATGCCTTTGGTTTGCCATACAAACCACATTGCCATTGCACCCAGACGGGACCCCTCCACGCTCCCCCAATCAACCCCCCGCGCCTATTTCCCCTATTCCGCGCCGGCGCGACGCGCACGAGAGCTTCCTACAGCACAATGGCGGCTGTGTTACCTTATCGCGATATCAACGTGCACTCGTCGCCCTCGCACTACGCCTTCTCGTCCCCGTCTTCCCCCTCGGCGCCCACCCTGGTTGTAGAGCGCCCCTCTGGCGACCTCCGGCTTCATGATGGAAAGCTCCTGGGCTCGAAGCGGGTTTCCAGCATCGCTGGTATCCTCGGCATGATCAAGCTCCGGCTGGGTACGAATAGTGGCAGCTGCACCGGGCTGAGCTGATTGATATGTGCAGACAAATACGTTATTGTAATTACCAAGGCGCAGCCCATGGGCAGGATAAAGGGCCATATGATATACAGAGTCATTTCGACCGAATTCCTGCCACTGCGCGAGCGCCCGCTGCACGATCCCGACGAGGACACGTACCTCGCCTTGCTCAAGGGCTTGTTAAAGACGTCGCCGCTGTATTTCTCCTACTCGTTTGACATTACAAACACCTTCCAGCGGCAGGCCCACCTCGAGCAGACCACTCCCTTGTGGAAGCGGGCAGACGACCGCTTCTTCTGGAACCGCTTCATCTCAAGCGACCTAATCGACTTTCGAGGCGGACTCGGTGGCGGTTATGGGCACCGGCACTCGGCTGGACAGCAACCCGAGGTGGATCCATACATACTGCCCGTCATGTTTGGCATGATGGAGATTAAAAACACTTCAATCAAAGGCAACCCACTCACCTTTATCCTAATCACGCGGCGATCGAGGCTACGAGCTGGAACGAGGTACTTTTCTCGAGGCATTGACGACAACGGCAACGTCTCCAACTTCAACGAGACTGAGCAGATTGTCATACTCAACGACAATGCCTCTGGCGGCACCGGGGGTTTCGCTGGCAACGGCTCCTTTTCAAACGGCACAGCAGGCGGGAACGTGGGCAAAGAGGTCCAGGTGCTTGCCTACGTGCAGACTCGAGGGAGCGTACCAGTCTACTGGGCCGAAGTCAACACGTTGAAATACACGCCCAAGCTGCAGATACGAGGCGTCGAGAGCGCCGTGGCGTCCGCGAAGAAGCATTTCAGTGAACAGATCCGGCTGTACGGCGACAATTGGCTGATCAACCTTGTCAATCAAAAAGGCCGCGAGCAGCGCGTCAAAGAGGCCTACGAAAAGATGGTCAAGATTCTCGTTTCTTCGCCCACTGAAAACGTCCAAGGGGATCGCATCACGACCGAGAAGTTTCACATTGTCGAGCCTAGCCAGGCGCAGACCAATTTCGACCGCCTCAACTACATCTACTTTGACTTCCACAACGAAACCAAGGGCCTGCGATGGGACCGCGCCAAGCTCCTGCTCAACAAGCTCGAGGAGCCTCTGCTCCAACACGGCTACTTCCGCGGCGTCGACATGCCTGGCGACACGGGCCGCGTCGAGGTACGGCGCCACCAGACGGCCGTGGTACGAACTAACTGCATGGACTGCCTCGACCGCACCAACGTCGTCCAGAGCATGCTGGGCCGCCACATGCTTTCCCGCATGCTGATCGACCTAGGCATCCTCCGCGAAGGCGAGGCGGCCGAGGAAGACGCAGCCTTTGAATTCCTCTTCCGCAACATGTGGGCCGACAACGCCGACGTAGTCTCGCGCTCCTACTCTGGCACCGGCGCGCTCAAAACCGACTTCACACGCACAGGCAACCGCACCAAGGCCGGCGCCATGCAGGACCTGAACAACTCTGTGACCCGCTACGTCAAGAACAACTTCGCCGACGGCCCGCGCCAGGACGCCTTCGATCTGTTCCTGGGCACGTACCTCCCGAGCGGCGAGGGCATTGGCGGACAGCTGCTCTTCGCAGACCGCAGACCGCTCTTCATACAAGCTATACCGTACATGCTCGCCTTCAGCCTCTTCTTCCTCTTCGTCGGCAGCCTGACGCACCGCGCACCCGACGCAATGCGCTGGCCGCTCTGGGGCCTGATGTTGCTGTCCCTCGGCGTCGCGCTTGTATGCGGGAATTTCATCGCTGCGAATGGGGCGTTATATGTAAGCCCCCCCTCCCCCCCCCTCTCTGTGTAAATGAGTGTTGCTGATGGAAAGTGTAGGTCAATTGGCCTAAGTTGAATAGACTACCCTGGGCGATTGAGAGCTATCAGGATGCGATGGCGAAGTTTCAGCATCATCCGGTTGTGGGGCCGTTGGTGGGGACGAGGCATGAGAGGGGGAAGAGCGATGCTAGGTTGTTGGGGTTGGAGGAGGGGAAGAAGAGGATTGAGTAGGGGGGGAGGTGTGGGGGTAGGGGCTTGGAAAGAGGGGAGGGGGATGCTGTATGAGTAGAGTAGTTTTTTTTGGTTCGAGTGTGGCGAGAGTGGGTGGAAATGGGGATTGGAGATGGAACGAGGTCTGGTCTTGCAAGACCCTGATTCCGGTTTTACGCAAGAGGAGATGTAGTGCATAAGCCTAGAAAGTCCATTTAATCACGCTTGAATGCTTCACATTGAATGTGTCTGGAGTGAGTACTAAATACTAAAGCGAGATAAATCTTCCAATTACGGGATCGAAAGCTAGGTTTGAAGGGTGGATAAAGTACAGGATCAAGGATACATGATTCCAAAGTGTTACAAAAACTAATCCGGTACAGGAGTGATGGGGGAGTACAACAAGAAGAAGCCTGTGTGAAAGTAGGGGGTATCTTTCCATCCATCCATCCATCCGCGATCCATACAAAGGAAACCCAGGGTATCGTAAACCGTCATAATCATCATCATGATCCGCACAAATACTTTTGTACATAGCATGCAACACAAATCCGTACATTCCCGTGTGAGACAAGAGGCAGCGAATGCCTAAGCACCCAGATCCATCTTCCCCTCACACGTCCCCAAAACAACAACATCAAACTCCTCATCTATACTCTCTTCTCCCACACTCTCGGCCTCTGCATCCTCAACTTCGCCCCTATATCTCCCACCCACAAAATCCCACCCATCGCCCTCGAGTCTGCTGCGCAGACGCTCGCGATTCGAGTTCGCGGCGCGGCGAAGTAGCGGGGCCCACATGGCGGCGTCGGCGGTGGCGGTGGCGGGGGGGCTGGAGGAGGGGTTGTGGTTTGGTGGGACGAGGGGTTGCGAGCGCTCCATGTCGGCGGCCCAGTCGTCGAAGTCGGGGAGTATCCAGCACGAAGCGCTGTCGGCGCTGTCGGCGTCGTTCATGTTGAGGCAGACGCTGTGGTGCAGGTCCATGTTGTGGGGGTCGGGGTGCTGCATGGGGAGTGTGCGGGCGCGGTTCAGGTGGCGCGAGAGGAAGGTTGGTGCGGCTTTGAGGGCCTTGGTTGGGGATGAGGATCTGGAAGTTTGTGGGGTTGGGGAGGGTTGAGGGTGCGCGGGCCAGGTTGGCGAAGTGTGTGTGTCGGCGGTGGACATGTGATGGGCGCGTGATGGTCGGATGTCGTAGATGGAGTCGGACATGTGCGTGTTGAGTGCGTCACGCGGGACGCGGCGGGAGCATGAGCATGAGTGAGGTGCCATGTTGTCTGCCTTGGCTGTGGCGTGGAAGACGAAGAAGAGAACGGGTGTTTGGTGTCGGGCTGGAGTGTGGGTTTTGAAATTTCGAGGTCAAAGTGGAGTTTAGTACCTGCGACATGCACGACATGCACATGTGAAGCAGGCGGTGGAAGGAAAAGTCGGGCAATTTTTAATAAAAACCTGTTCGGCACAGTTGGTTATTGCTGCCTGGCGAGGGCGGATTCCCATGGTTGAGGATGACGATTTTGGGCGCGGTGGACGAGGCTGTGCAAGCTACCCAAGGAACCTCGCAACGCCTGCAGGGAAGAGACTGAAAAGAAAGATGACAGTAGGAGCGAGAAGCCGGACACTGCCTGGTGTACTTGTAGGAAAGGGTGCGGGCACCGATTGTTCAAGTCCGAGACATGGCCCGACGTGGTGCCTATGACTGTCGGCGGTCGGAGCTGGCCATGTCGAGGAAGGAGCTGCGGTTAGTCAGGATGAGCAAACAGCCGCTCTGCAGCGACAGCGATCAAGCAAGCCGGCGAGACCCTTGGTATAGTTTGCAGATGGGGCCGGGCGTATGGTGATGGTGATGGATGCTTAGTGTTGAGCGGTGGTGGACGAGGCGGAAGCATTTCCCGCGCCGATCCCGTGGCCCGAGCGTGCCTGAGGCCAGTGTCGTACCTCTGTAGCTTCGAGCTCCCACTCTCTGAGCTGTCGGACGACCATCAACACCCACCCGCTCCATCTTCCCCCAACCCTCCGAGGGCAGCCGTGATGCTGCGCGCCTCGATTCTCAGAGCCCGCCCGGCTCTGAGGCCAATTGCGCCCGTGGCGAGCCCGCAATGGCGCGTCGCCCAGCGCTTCTACGCCGACGAGAAAAAAGCCGGCGAGACGGCGCTGCCCGGCCAGGCCACATCGGTCCCCAATCCCGCATCATCCACGCCTCCCTCGAGTACCATTGCGCCCTCCGATGTCCCCAAGACGCCCCCACAGCCAGAGACAGGCCGCTCAGGTCCCGCTGTCCAACCCGCAACAACGCCTCCCACAGGCCCTGGCACGGCCAGCATCGCCCCCGATCCACAGCCCGCGAAACCCAAGAAGCGCCGCCTCCGCCGGTTCCTCTACTACTTGACGATACTGTCAGCGCTCGGCTACGCAGGCGGTGTTTATTACTCTCTGGTGTCTGACAACTTCCACGACTTCTTTACCGAGTACATTCCCTTTGCAGAGGATGCCGTGGGCTACTTTGAAGAGCGTGAGTTCAGGAAACGATTCCCAGGCCGGGCCGGCCAGCCGCGGTTGCATCCGCAGGTCACGGGTGAAAACAAGATTACCATCCCGAGCAAGTCAGGAATAACCTCAAAAGTAGCAGCTGAAGGCGGCAGCGATCTGGCCGTCAAGGGCCCGCACGTCAGTGCTCTCGCCGACAACGACAAGGCGTCTCCCAAAGAGAAGGCCGAATCACCAAAGGTTGCATCGAACACGCCAGCGCCCGCAATGGGCGTGCAGGAAAAGAAGCAGGAGGACAGCCACAAGGAGAAGCCCACGTCATCTTCATCTCACGCTCTCCTACCCAAGGAAACAGACGCGAAACCTGGGGCGAAGAAGGACACCCCTGCCCCAACCGTCCCAGTGGTTCCCGCGACACCCGCGACTCCCATTGCGCCCATCGATCACCTCAATGTCCCCGCAGCCGGCGAGCCTATCGTGCAGGATGTCGTCAAGATTGTCAACGACATCATCACAGCCATCAACGCCGATGCCGCCCACGAAAACAAGTACACCTCTGCGCTGGAAAAGGCCAAGTCAGAGCTCGGCAAGGTGGTTACAGATATCAACTCGCTAAAGGACTCCTTGTCCAAGTCGGCCGAGGACAAGATCGAATCCGCCCACAGCGAGTTTGATGCTGCG
This sequence comes from Polyplosphaeria fusca, assembly GCA_010093805.1. Lineage (NCBI taxonomy): Eukaryota > Fungi > Ascomycota > Dothideomycetes > Pleosporales > Tetraplosphaeriaceae > Polyplosphaeria > Polyplosphaeria fusca. The sequence goes on along the minus strand of ML996279.1, from coordinate 25,316 downwards.
GCCAAGGAGCTCGTACGTCGGTGGGAGGTGCACATGCATGACCAGGAGACACATTGGAAAGAGGAATTCGAAAACGAGCGGGAACGTCTCTCGAAGAACTACAAAGACAAGCTCCGGGCTGAGCTCGATGCGACACACCAACTGTACGAGCAACGGGTGAAGAATGAGCTTCTGCAACAGAGCATCTCCCTTCAAGACTCCTTCACCTCGAGTGTGCGAGACCGCGTAGAAGCAGAGCGCGACGGACGCCTCGGTCGGCTCAACGAGCTTTCTTCTTCGGTCCAAGAGCTGGAGAAGCTGACGGCTGAGTGGAACTCTGTCATTGAGGCCAATCTCAAGACTCAGCACCTCATCGTAGCCGTCGAAGCCGTCAAGTCCTCCCTCGAGAACCAGACCGCGCCGAGGCCGTTTATCAGCGAGCTTGCAGCACTCAAGGAGATTGCAGTTGACAGCCCAGTCGTCAGCGCCGCAATTGCCAGCATCAATCCCGTCGCCTATCAACGCGGCATTCCCACCTCTGGCCAACTCATCGACCGCTTCCGACGCGTTGCACAGGAGGTACGGAAAGCTGCTTTGCTTCCAGAGGACGCAGGCGTTGCATCTCATATTGCCTCGGTCGCAATGTCCAAGGTGCTCTTCAAAAAGTCTGGACTTGCTGTTGGCCAAGATGTGGAGGCCATCCTCGCACGAACCGAGGTTCTCCTCGAAGAGGGCGAACTCGACGCCGCAGCACGAGAGATGAACGGACTGCAAGGATGGGCAAAGGTGCTGAGCAAGGATTGGCTGAGCGAGACGAGGAGGGTTCTAGAGGTCAGGCAGGCTTTGGATGTGATTACCACCGAAGCTAGGCTACAGAGTCTACTCGTGGGCTAATGCTGTGAATAAACGGCCGAGCGAGCCGGCTTTTCTTTTGTTTATGTAGCTGTAGCTGTACGTGTAGCTTATAGATTCTTTGCACGATCGATCAGGCCCGAGCGCCTTCCATAATTGTGAGCGATGCACTCGACCGGTGAACTCACGATGGTCACCCTTCTCGTCTCGCGATCTGAGACAAGGCCCCGAATGAAGACGAATTCTTCCTTCCCCTTTCGGATTCTGCATTGGCTGTCACACCATTTATTGGTCGATGGTGTTGCTCCGCCACCTTGCCACTGCCACACCCTAACGCCTCGTTGCCTCGCGGCCTCGCTGCCTACGTACAAGTGCCCCTCTCGCCCTGCCATCTATCGGTCCTTGACAATGTTTCCAGACCGACCATGTCACTACCTGTCTTCCGCGCCCGCCGGCGCTCACTGAGTCCACCTGAATCGGTGAAGAGCTTCGGCACAGACACGACGACGACCGCCGTGGAGGACGACGATGCAAGCAGTCGAAAGGATATGCAGCTACGGACAAGGTTCATGTGCCAGTCGCGAGCCGTGTCCAGGTTGGAACACGTGATTGATTGGGCGCTCAAGGTCTTTGGCCTGGTTGTCGCTGTTTTGTGCTTTGTGTTCGCGCCCGTGGCGTACAAGGCCCAGGTGTCTGGCAATGCGAGTAACGACGAGGCGCAGGCAGAGTTGACGGCTAGAGTTGAGAACTTGAGGGAGGAGGTGGGTGAGTTGAAGAGAATGGAGAGTTTGAATGGGCAGTTGAGGGCTTTGGAGTTTTGCGACAGCTGGCAAAGGAGGGTAAGCGTTCTTATCTCTCTTTTCGCTATACAGCACGGCTCCATCTCAGGGTGTTGCTTCCCAATGGATTATTCCGTTCATGCCTTTTACAGGAGCTCCCAGCGTGTCGAGCTCTAAGCTCGGCTCTTGACGTCAACCGCATTCTGCAAGGCCTCGCTTCTGTTCAAGATAAATCCACAACATCGCACCAAAGCACTCCCACAACAACGCCTCCCCTCGTGGCGACTCGAACATCGGAATCCATACCCCAGTCCAAACAACCGCATACGAGCCCCAGTAGACTGGAAGATGCCGAGCCAGAGCATGCAAGCATCACCACGTTACCTACAACGGATATCAATTCAAGAGACTTTTATGAATCAGACAAATGGATCACTACGATACCTACAACAGCAATCCCTTCACGAGAGTTCTCCGGCTCACATGGCCTGCCCGTGAGTAGCGGACTGCCCAAGAACGAGACTCGAAGTTGGCCGGGCTCAGAACATGCGGCAAATAGTCAAACGGTCAAGATGGCCGCTGGGCTTGGAATCTTGTCTGCCGTCATAGTGCTGTCGGCATTATGGAAAGGCTGGCGCATCGTGCAGGCAAAGAAGATACAGAGGAGCGAGGGCTGGGCCAAGATGAGGACTCAAAGTCGGAAGGACGAGACCAAGCTGGCGGATTTTAGATCGACCCTGACGTGGAAATCATGGCAACCCCTCCTGAACCGAAGTGGTGAGTTCGCGGAACCTTATTGTGGACTCTATTGTGGAACTTCCGAGCACGGCTATTGTGGTCCTCGTTGTTTGCGCCTGGCAATCACCCATCCCCCCACATCCGACGAGAATAAAGAGTGAGGTGTATCAAGGTTTATTACTCGTTGGAAATGTAGAAGCCGTATAGGGCAATCTCAGACAGACAGATGGAGAATCGATAATAGTCCCTAACCAACAAAGTGACGAAAATTCCTCTTTGGGTTTACTGGCGTTTGATGTAGCGAGGTGGTGGTGGCTGTGTCTTGCTTTAATGTCTCGTCCACCTTTGGCGCAGCTCAGCCACGACGGGTACGACTTCAGATCCAGAATGTGCCCATGCTCCGATTCTCTCTGCGGCCTCTCAAGATACGCAAGGGCTCGACTCTTTGGGAATCAACACAAAGATGGGTCCACGCACATTTTTGCAAGACACGAGCACAAGCGACGAAGACCTCGCGACGCCAGTCATGATACAGCGGCTCTCCGCGACAGTCCTCCTTGACTGGGCTCTCAAGATATCAGGTCTCGTCTCTGCAATTGCTTTCGGAGTATGGGCGCCCATCAGCTACGTGCTGACCAAGGAAGGAAACAAAAGCAATGACGAGATACAGCGGTCCTTGCTCGAAGAGCTGAAGGCGATGCGCAGAGGACAGAACGCCATGATGCAAGAGATGGTCAACTTGAGAGCCCATCTGCTGGATATAGAGATACTAGGCGTATGGGACATGTGCCAGAAATACCAGGTCCGTCGCTCAGTATGCCCAGCACCTCCGGCAACCTAACGCATCCCAGAATGCATCTACATGCAACGACATCACCAACGTCGAGGCCTTGCGAGCGCTACTCGCAGTCCATCCTTCGACTCCATCGTCTTCGACATCTTCGAGTACCGCGACCCCGCCACCGTCCACTGCGTCAGACTTCTCTACGCAAACCCCACCTCCCCGCGGGAAAGGTGGTGGCTTGTCATTCGTCCCTGATCTTGACCCGATTTCAATCGACATCAAAGACCTCTTGACTACTTATCCTGGCTATCAGTCTTCATCGAGTAGGTGGAGTTCTTGCGCGTACCGGACCTCGACAGGGTATTCGAGGGACGCCTTTGTGCCTCTGGACGCTTTCGCCAGGCCCCCTGGGTCCATGCCGCTCCTAACATATTCTACGCTAGATCGCTCACGGTTCGAAATTGTGTTACTTGTGTTTGTGATGCTTGCGGCTTTCGGACTGTCGTGGAGTTCTACTAGGAGGAGGAAGCTCGCAGAGACAGTTGGCACGCAGTGGAGGGTTCGGGTGGCTGTCTTGCTGATACCCTTGCTGGCTTGGGGCTACTTGCGGGGCAGTGAGCGTGTGTTCTGCGCAGTATATTGGCGGTTCCGGTTCTGGATGTAAGAAACGTGTTGTTCTACAAGGTACGATGGCATGGCGCTAAGTTCTACGGTTTGTGAGAAGTTGGTAGTGGGCTTGCGCAGTGCCTCGCCCTGGCTTCAGGGCCCTGCACAGGACGAACTCACACACCGTACCTTTGATCAGAGCGATTTTCGGGTGAAAATCAGGAAAAACAATGACGCAGTGAGACACACTAAGTCACACTAGTGCGCCTTCACTTACAAACGCCCGCTGCCCGCTCCTGCTCCTGCGCTCCTTCCACTCGCTCATAACACCAACACCAACACCAACACCTAACCTACCACCTAACGATCAACATGTCGCTGCTACATCTCTCCACCGAGCTCGATACCTTCATCCTAGAAACACTAATACATGATGAAGACACCGCTTCTCTCGCTGCCGTCTCCCAAACCTCGCGCTATTATCATCGGCTAGCGGAGCCATATCTCTACGAGCGCGTTATTTTGCATCACCGATGGTCGCCCAGGCTACCTCACCTCCTTTTAACATTGCTTCGCCGGCTGAAGCTGGCTTTGCATATCAAGAAGATTGTTCAGGTGCGGTGTCCATCTCCTCACTTGGAGATTCGGACCGCCAACGACATCACTACCTCGCATCCTAATAGGGGATTCCAACATCCCGACTTAGGAAGATGAGTAGTGGTCGATGGTGGCCGGCTATACAAACAATTCAGAGATATTAATCGATGATGGCAAACAGATCTTCAGAGAATCCGACCATCGTTCACCTGGCTACAGATATGAAGAAAAAGTACGGGACTGGCTTCACAAAGATTGTGACATGATAAAGAATGCTATCGAAAAGATCTGTGGGCATTGCTGGGATTCATACTGGGATTCATATGAATTGTCAACCTGGCTCGCGGCCATCCTCAACTACAAGAAAACGTTCAGCCCAGCCGCATTGGCCATAACTCTCTGCCTCTCAACGAAATTGGAAGAAATCTTCTTCCAAATTTATGAACCCTATTCGTGGCTCCGCAAAGTTCTCGGATTTCCATGGACGCCCAAACCGGGTGAGGATGTGTTTCCCTTTCACAAGCTGAAATGGATCTCAATCGATTTCGCCCTACTTCATCTGTTTCCATCAGCAGAGACGGCCAGGATAAATTGCAGAAGTTCCTGGACGTATTGGAACCCTCTTCAGTTTAGGACACCCTCGAGCGCAACCGCGAACCTTCGTCGCCTGGAACTAATTCGTTGCAATGTGCAGCCGCACTTGTTTGAGACCATTGTTTCCAGTTCTGAATTTCGTAACCTCCATCATCTCAAGGTCTACGATTACAATGGGATCGAGAGTTCCAGGTACGGTTACGGTGACATGAGCAAAGCCATCTGCAAAGGGGCACCGGATCTAGAAGATCTAGTCTGGATGCGGGCTCTGCAACGATTTGACGTTCACCGCCCGTTCGGAACTTTCGAGCCGCTCTCGAGACTCCGCTCTCTTGAAATCGATTACACTCTCACGGCGCCCCTTTCGCAAAATACGCCAACGACAATTGGCACCGCCAGCTACTACAACGACTTTCTTGGGTACCACTTGTCAACCCCGCACGATTTTCTGCCACCAGGTCTCGAAACTTTGACCATCAACAACATCAACCCAAAAAATTTGTCCGACGAAATGAAACAATGCGCCAAACTAGGTGGGACCATGCAGCAGGGACTTGATGTCATCAAGACATGTCTCCCCGGACCCCCACTCAAACACCTAAACCTTACACTCCTCCTAGCATGGTTCAGTAGAGAGGATGGTATGTCATGTCGTGAGCTGTGTCCAGAGGCCACTCCCTTTTTACGCGCTCTTGCAGACAGGTTTGCAGAGTCTGGCATCACGACCAAGGTATGGCGTCCACATACCTACTATTGGTTCCCGCCGGACTGGTGAAGAGCCTGCGAAAGACGACTTTGTTCTGTGTGAAGTAGATTTCAAGGCTCTCGAATGTAGGATTAGGGACTTCAATCACGGTACAGCAGTACCAGGGCGATCGATCACTGTACTTATACAGCACTCTCGAATGCATTCTGATGACTGGGATGGCTCGTGCATTCATGAAGCTGCGTAGAATAATTCGCTCAAATCCTCGTGATTCGTAAGAGGTACATCTCTCTGTGAACTCCAATAAGACCACCGTCTCAACCCCACCACAACTCCCCCGAACCAGTCCAAAACTCAACGAGATCCCGTCAAACAGCATCTCACCCAACCCCTGCTCCTCAAACTCTACATGTAACATCCTTCACCATAAACAAATTCAGTGCAATGATAGTTTCTTTAGCTATCCTGAGACGCCGACGGAATCCTGGTACATCAGCTACATCTCTGCCGTATTATGCCGCAAGTGGAGAATTATGATGACAACGTTGCGAAAACAGTATACCAAAAACCGACAAAGAAACGCAGGCAATGTATTACGCAAATGCAACCAAAACCTATAGATATACAACGCCAACCTCCCACATGCCCATCCCACCATTTTAAACCCCTTTCCCCCGTACCTTCTAAAACCCAGCAATCTGCCGCCCATGCGACCGCGCCATATACTTCGCCGCCGCCTCCTCCGCCGGCTTCTCCGGCGCCGCCTCCGTCCCATTCGCGTTCACCGGATCCCCAAACGGAAAGCAAATCGCCGCAATCGGCTTTGCGATCGACTAGATACAGTGTCAGCTTCCTCAACTTCTACTTCACTTCGGTATATACTCACAGCAAGCTGCAGCGTGAACAGCGGATCGCTCTTCCCGCTAACCGTCGCAGCGACATTCAGATTCCCGCCAATCGTAATAGCAGCATTGACCCCCAGCGTCGTCTTCGGATCCCCTGGATTCGGGCACGCGCCTTGTGGGGAAGCGATGGCCGTCAGCTTAGCCTCGACGTTAGGAACCTTCATGTTAATTCCGAACTCAAACCCCTTGCCCAGCGCCTCAGCCTTCAACTCAATAGCCGGCTTAAGGAACACCGCGACGCCGCCTGAAATCGACGCATCGACCTTCATATCCACGGTATCGACCTGCGGGTCCCAGCCGGAGAAGGAGTTTTTCTCCGGGTCGAGCAGGTCGAATTCGAGGATTGCCGCGTTGTCGAGTTTCGCGGTGATGCCGGTGGTGATGCCTGCGGTGAGGGAGACGGCTGTGAGGCCCGCGCCGACGGAGACGGTGAGGAAGGGGCCGAAGTCGAGGATGCCTGGGATGGTGAGGGCGGAGATGGGGATCTTGACGATTTCGAATTCTTTGGTTAGGGCGTCGGTGACGTCGACGCTGCCGCTTAGCTTGATTTGCGCGATGGCGGAGACGTCTTTGGGCTTGACGGTGAAGCTGGCGCCGGTGGGGATGAAGAGTTTTTGGGAGATTTTGAATTGCATGTCGAAGGAGCCGGCGGTGCTGCAGTTTGTGCAGGCGATTCGGGCTTCCTTGTTGCCGACGCCGATGGCGAAGGAGAAGGGGAGGTCGTGGTTGAAGTCGAGGGAGAGGTCCTTGTCGATGTCGCGGCGGGCAAGAGAGTCTTGGTTGACGGATCCTACCTCGAGATCGTACGTGTGTGCAATGGTCTGCCAGTTGCTCCATGCTGCAGATAGAGTGGCTTTGTTGGCTTCCTCGTCAAAGGCCATCGAGTTGACGACAAACGGCTTTCGGTTCGCATTGTCTCCGCAATCTCCAGCACCGGCAACCATGACGAAGCTGTGGTTGTCTGCACCGTTGACCCAGTCCCAGACTTGTTGAGCATAGGCAAAGGTCTCATCATCTGTAAAGGTCATGGCGACGCTGTCATTGTTGCATTGGACGGACGTGAGCATGCCGTCAAACTTCTCCATGTTCAAAATGTTCTCGCCACTACCCGGCATCGACACGGTCAGATTGGCCATGGCTGCGTCGGCTGCATCTGTGGCATGTATCAGCAGTCGGTCCGAGCAGTCGAGCCCCGTGCTTACCCTCTGCACCCCAAAGGAAGGTTTCTGCGCTCTGAAGATCGAGCATCGACTTTGCGGCGCGCTTGCTGTTGCCATTTCCACTAGAAGGTCGGATGGGCCGTAGTTCTCTACTCAGACAGGCATCGAATAAAAGGAATGGAAGTGCCCATCGGGCAGTGTTTTGAAATAACATTACGTTGCTTATTAAAGAAAGACAGCAAATGCGATGAAATGAGTGTAGAGGGAAGATAGAAAATATAGAAAATATAAGGATTATTCAGGTAGAGAGAAAGAGTGACAGTGTCTGAGTAACCAGCGTATGGCTTCGAGCAAGCCAGTCCATCGCAAAGATATATAGGCCCTACTTCCAGTTGTCACGAAATGTCCGTCAGGGGCAGTTAATCGAGCGAGCCTCATGCCGAGAATAGCTTCAGCCTCGAAAGTCCGAACCACCCCTACCAAGACGTCGCCGCCACAACCACCGACATTCCCGCCTTCTTCTTCTGGGTCTGATTACGATCTTCTGGGTCTGGTTACGGGTGGTTGCACAGAGTCCGATGAAGAAGGAGGTTGCGGGATGAGACGAAGGGAAGAGGCGCAAGCCATCGCTCTCGATTCGTATTGGTCAGGAATTCTCCGATGTTGGTTTCTTGGCGTTACATGAGACGGAATTACGAGCGGGTCAAACTTTCAATGCGTGGATCGGACTTGAGCAGAGACAGCTATGTGCACGAGTTGGAGCGGGGTTTTACGTTATTGTTGAGAACGATGCTTCGCTGATGCGGAAGCTTGGCGGGATGATTTCGAGCGCTGTGAGGTTGAGGTCGTGGAGTCAAGCTATACAAGCCTTCAGAATGTAGCTGAGTGGTGAGAGAGTATGGTAGAAGACTAATACCGTCCCTAAATAGCCACGCAATAGGCGGGACGCGGGATGCGGGATGCGGGATGTAGGATGGGGGAAGAAATGATGTAACGTAGAAGGGTGTCGCTAGCCGGGGGTTAAGACTCCAGACGCCCGAGGTATTCGAGTGCTCGCAGCATCAGACCCAATGGTAGAAGGTCTCTGCGACGAGCCTCCATGTAGAGCATTTACGCCCTCGTGGAGGAAGGTACTTTTACACAGCTTAGGCCGTCCAGCACATGTGACGATCACATGACTCTTTGCGCCACGCCAAGAAATCCACCAAGCTGCCTCGCTACACGTCAAATAGATAATCTTACATTTTGAAGTGATATATTTTACGCACACTCCTTTTGGAAGTGATAGTTTTTACGAATACTCCTGTTCGTCAAAGTCGTCAAAATCCAATGCTCAAGATAGCTTCACTCGCTCCTCCTCAGACTCAGCTGCCTCAAGCGCATCAGCCTTCAGCTTCACTTCGCATTGCCTTGTCTCTTCATACTGCTCCAGGGGTACCCATCCCTCGGGGCCGATACCAAAAACGTCCCTACAGACCTGGAGCTGCTCGTCTGCCTCAATCTACGCAGAGTTTAGACGCTCACACTCAGTCACCTCGTCTTCTGAAAACGAAATTGGGCAGGACGCCCTCGCTTCGCCGCTTGCGCTAGAATCAGTCAGCGTATCCAACAGAACGAATTCGATTCGGTTCGTTCGGCTCACTAGCTCAAAACAAGCCGAACGAAACGAATAGAGGTAGCTGTTCGATTCGTTCGGTCGGATAACTTAATTGAGATTTTTTTCACCGAATTCGGTTGATTCGGCTGAGGCTGAGAGACCGGGGACTAGCACCAATAAGGCTAGATTCACGCCACGCCTAAATCTGTTAGTTAGCGCAATTAGATCTATCAACATCTTACCACTCTTATGTCCATCTCTTATCACTATTATTATGTCCTTAGAAAGCTTTGTACGCGTAACAAGGCGTCAAGCCCCAGCCTCACAGGCCTCACAGGCATCAGCCAGCCTAGCTGGTAGCCTCAGCCAGCCTATCCACCACAGAGCCGCGTCCCGTCGTCTCGAGAAGGGGAAGGACCGCTTCGACGCGTCCTCAAGTCCCACTCCTACGCCCTCCCGTGAGGCTACTCCAGTAGCTCCTCAAGATGAATACTCGCAGCAGTTCCCCGAGGATAGACGCCGCAACTTAGGCATAAAGTTCTCCATTAACTGGAGTAAAATTTTTGTCTGTGGAGACCATATACCGCCAGGACGTGTAGGCTATCGTGTGAAGCATCTGAGCGCCCTTCAGAGCCGTCGGCAACCATCCAAGGTGTGGGATTTTGGTGCCGACTTGGTGTATAAGGAGGAGGATGGCCAGCGGCAGCAGCTCTGGCTGTGTAGGGCCTGTCATCTATCCAATAGACGCTCTGCTGCTAAGAGGGTAAACTCTTACAATCATATAGTAAAGCATCTCCTCAAAGACCATCGGATCGACGTCTCCCAGGGGGTAAGCCCTCTCGTCTCCGATTTCCCGCGTACTCCATCAAATCCTTGGGAGGCAGCTCAGGCTATATCGTTTATATCATCCTCGAAAGCTTCGACAGCTAGTTCCAGTAGTAGCATAGCTCATATGACCTGGCAGGAGAAGGAGCTACAGTCTAGTCTTATTGACTGGGTAATCGTCAATGATATTTCCTTTGGGACGGCCACTTCGGCAGAACTTCGGGGTCTCCTCAGCTGGAATCGTCAGGATCTTCTTAACGCCCTCCCTCAATCTGCATCCACAATCTCTTTGTATATTCAAGACACCCTGAAGCGCAGGAAGGAGGCAATTCGAATGATACTAAGCACGGCGTTGAGTCAGATTGCGTTGAGCCTGGATATATGGACTTCTCCAAATCACTATTCAATCCTCGGAGTCTGCGCGCACTTCGTCGGTAAGTTGTTCCGCTCCACGCACACACATAATAGCTAATTTTCAGTATTTAGATGCCTCTGGCAAGCAGCAGGACCTCTTAATCGGCTGCAAGAACCTCCTTGGCGACCATACAGGCGAACACCAAGGCCTTTACACTGCAGCTATTGCTCACGAGTACAAAATTGCCGAAAAAATACACTGCTATGTAGCCGATAACGCGTCAAACAACGAAAGGAAGTTCCTCCAGACCTTGAATGATGAGCTAGGGACTGATCTCTCCATGGACAACCGTATACGCTGCGCAGGCCATATTATAGCGATTGTTGTCAAGGCTATAATCTACGGCGAAGGAGTGAGTAGATTTGAAGAGGAGCTAGCCAACGCGGCGCCGAAGGACCAGTTCCAGCTCTATCGACGGCATGGAGTCATAGGCAAGCTACACAACTTTGTCAACGCTGTCTGCAGCTCGCACAAGCTCCGCGAGCTATTCATGACGACGCAGGCGGAACTACAGGACGAGAATCCTCTCTGGACCTTTGGCACACTCAATTTAGTACAGGACGGAGGTATTAGATGGGACTCCATTTATTTTATGTTGCTGCGCTGCTATGAGCTCCGCGAGTCGATCTCGCGCTCTATCCGCAAGTGGAAGACCCTCTACGATGACGACGACAACTCTGGATACAATCCTCTTACCGACGAGCTATCTAATGAGGAGTGGGTGGAAGTTGACGAGCTCAAAAACTTCCTCGAGAGGTTCCACCGGGCGACGCTAAAGCTCGAGGGCAAGGCGAGCGTCTCTCAGTACGGCGCCCTCTGGCAAACAATCCTCCATCTTCAACTACTCGACGAACACCTCCGCAAGGCCCGTGAGGCTGTCAAAGGCTACGATAGCACAAGCTATATCAAAAGCTCTATCAACTACGGCATTGAGCTCCTCACAACTTACTGGGCTAAGCTAGTTATCGATCCGGAGGTCTCATACTATTGTGTTGCCCTCGCCCTCTGCCCGGCGCAGCGATTGCTATGGTTTCAAGATAAGTGGAGGCGCCATCCGGATTGGTACAAAAAAGCTGAGCGCTCAATGAAGACTATCTTTGCCCAGTATTCTCTGCGAGAGGAGGACCGGGAGCGTGAGGCCTCGCCTCCTACTGTACGGAAGACCCCAGGCGGCCGGATTGACGACGACGACGAGGACCTCGCCGGGATCCTCACAGTTGACGTTACCTTGCTCACAGGCAACAAAGGCGGCTCAAAACGACACAAGAGACAAAGCGAGCTACAGTGCTACATTGACGACGTGGCAAAGGACCTAGCTGAGGGCAGGCCCGAGCTCAATTGCCCGCTGCAATGGTGGCAGACAATCGGCTCAGCGAGGTATCCTACTGTCTACAAGATTGCCCTCGATTTCCTCTCTATTCCAGCCACCAGCTGTGAGTGTGAGAGGTGCTTCAGCGCGGCCAAGAGGACTATCACGGTGGACAGAAACAAGCTATCTCCGGCTACGATCGAGGCCCTCCAGCTACAGAAGAACTGGCTACGCAACCGAGCTGTACAGAGCCATCTTATTGAGCTCTCGGACCATATAAAACAGGTGGGCAGGGCAGGCAATAGGCTCAGCGACAACTAGGCCCAGATGCCTAGCTTAGCGAGGACTAGGCCCGGATGCCTACGTTTTGAGAGGCTTGATATAGTTCAGTTGAGGCCTGCGCATGGTCCTTCTAATCACTATGTATTTATAATTGCTCAAAATCTCTTCAATTTGGCCTGTTCTAATAATTACAACATGGGATGGGCCAGGTCGGTCAGCTTTGAGTGTCACGTTATCGCCTTCCCAGGGACAACTCGCGTGATCAAGGAGTTTGCGCTTCAACACGCTGAAGTCGTAGGCTAGGGCGTCGTAGTGTGTCGGGTTCAGCTTTGCAGTCATTGCAACGTAGAAGTAGTGAAGTTGACGTCGACGCAGGAGTACGACCTGCTCAAACTGTTTGCGATCGTTTAGTTCGTCGAAATTGGCTGGCAATTCAGGGGTTGTGAGTGATTCTGAGACACTGTCGCCGTAATTCTGGAGACTGTTTGGTATGCCACACTGTAAAAAGAGTGGAAGTATTGCACTGTGCTGCCAGTCGATCAGGCCAGTGATTTCGAGTCCATCGGAGACAGAAACATTATTTAGGCTGGAGATCGGGATGTCTTAATGTCGGGCGGGCAAGAGTTTCGTTTTCACCTGGAATGAGATAAGGCGCAATTCGCATATATTTGTCCATACTGTCAAGATGACCCGTGGGCGACTGTTTCTTATAGTTGTAGATCTCTCGCCGCAGGCGTTGGAATGGGTGAAGCGGCTGGCCAAACTTTGTCAAGTATGCAATCTCCTTTTTGGCCCTAGCTGTCAGTGCCTCTACTGGATCTAGATCTTCTGGATAATCAGTTGATGTCGGTGGAGAATGAGGCAGATCATATTCGTAGATCAATAAAAAAGTGAAACTGGCTGTGTAAATGAAAAACCTGGCACGTACATGGTCCACGATCGACCTGGGTCTCAACCCGTTTTCCATGCCACAAACCGAGTTTTGTATCAGGACCAATGCAGAAGTTGCTGTCGTTTGTTGAACTGACGATAGGAACCTCTGCCTTAGCGGATTCAGTCTGTAAATCTTTGGCATAATACAGGCTGCCGCTTGCTGGAAATTCAAGAGAGAATAGTCTAGACTCCAGCTCCACGAGTTTTGTGACAGCGGTAATTCTGGCCTTTGCAGATAGATCAAACCAGATGTCTCCCCAGTTGGTTCCCCGGATAAGCTCCATGAAAATAAATTCGGTACCCGCGGCGTTCTCCGATGTAGCTGAGTAACTGAAGACCTGGGAGACAGGTATACAGTGTGAGCGGAGAAAGTCCATCGTCGCGACTTCGCTAGCTACGACGAGGTGTCTCGGCTCGGTAATTGGATAAGGGATACGTCCAACGAACTGAAAGCCGTCACGCATTGTGACTAGAAAAGTTCGATTAAAACCCCCTTCAGCTAATTTTTCAAAAGAAGTCGCGTCTTCAACATTTTGATTGACAGCTGCGGCCGCAAAGCGCTTGAGCTCCGATACATTGAAGATACGTCTTCGTTCCGAGTGCTTGAAGTCGTTGTTCCAACTTCATTCATAATCAGCAATGAGTTTTGGTCTTGGCAGAAGGGTTCGACAAACATCCACCGCCCTGACGTGTATTCAAATAGCTTAGCAGGCTCTTCCACTGACAGTGATGACCATCGACGGATTTCAAATCCGAATCCATGGAGCTCCGTCGAATCCGTACAATCCATGGAGCTCCATGGATCTGACGGATTCCGGTCCTTACTGTATACAGATTAGTATGACAGCTGTACCAAGCCTTGTCCAGCCTATAGATAAATTTCGATTGTATGTGGGCGATAACCGAAGCAGCATGTGATATCAGGTCCATGGATCGTATGATATCAGGTGGATCGTATGATATCATATCGATACGGTACGATCCACCTGTATTATCCCGATTAGGAAAGGTGATCAAATCCGTGAGATCCATGGAGCTCCATGGATTTACGGATCTCAGATCCATGGATCTCAAATCCGTCGGTTGTCACCACTGTCCACTGAGTCCCGTAGACGAGTCGATTCTGCGCAGAAATTCCTAGCTCTTGGGAATTGTACCGTCTTTTGGAAACGGCCGCGGAGAAAATAAGTGATCAGACGACTGCTTGAGTTTCGATAAAATGCCATAATACAATTGCGCCGCAGAAGGGTGGAAGATAATCGCTGGTGGTGGAGCGACTCAACCGAAACGCTTAGATCAATCTTGGCATGCACTGACACCAGAACCGCTCTGCGCGTAATCCATCACGCTCTATCCCGCATATTCTCGGTGAGACATGAACGATACGTTGTGCCACTTCTACGCTGTCACTGCGACCATGCCGTAAGGTAGCGCTTCTGAGGCTAGAAACCTCCAAATTAGATGTCCCTGAGAAAGCTGTGCCGCATTTGAAGCGTGTCAATAAGTAAAGATTTGTCAATATAGCAACAGGACATGCTTTGCGATTGATGATCGTGGAGTGCTGGAGATTTAGACAGCTCGTCGTTCAGCCGTCCTGTGACACTTAAACTCGGCACGGGCCAGGTCTTGGCAGCCCGATCAACTGCTCCGCGAGCTTTCTCATCGCTGTTTCCATCTACTGACCCCCAGCCCCCGACACGAACCCATACATCTCACGAATGACAAGCGATCTCGATGTTCTATGGCTCTAGAACTTCACATCCCCCCCTGTATCCATAATCCACCTCATCACTTCCATCCTCCCCCTCCTGATAAGCCGTTACGAATCCAAATCCAAGGACCACTCGAATCGATTCAGAAACTGCTCCCCCACACTTCCTGGCATCCGATTAAGCCTTTTCCGCAGCCACCTGGCCTCTTGCTTGCAAGCCTTACACACCAGAAGCTGTATGGAAAAGAAGGACAGGAGCATGCAAAAGGCACACCGATAGTGCGAGATGAATATCTGGCGTGGGCAAAGGAAGGAAGAAGGCCGCTAGATTAAGTTTGCCCCAGTAGAACAACCAGGCATAGTACTAATCCTCAGCCGTTGCGTTAGTCATATTGATTACTAGGGAGTCACCTTTGATCACCTCGTTCCAGCCGACGATCCAGACCCCGAGATTCTAGCTATTAGTATCGTAGAAGTAGACCATGGCGAAGGAGCGTTCGCAAATAAACACCTTTTGTTTCCAGTGGATCCGGCAGAATACACGGGGAAGTTGGTCCTCGCGGTACCAAAATGTTGTCAGGCCAAGAAAGGCTCACAAGACCGCCCAAGATGGAACAAATCGGTAGCTGAGAGGGACCGTAAAGCACAGCGATGAGCAATAGACCTAGGGCCCTGTTAACGATTCTGCAAGCATATCACGCAAAGCACGACAAGGCGATCTACACGTGCCAGTTTCTAGTTGCCGATATCGTGGATTGGCGAAGCCCATTGACACCCTGGTCAGCTAGGTTTGTACTAACCCGCCCCATTCCTTCTAGCCTCTAGAGGACGGCACGTGGTATTTGACTGATCAGTTGTGTGCGATGCGTTGGCGGCGCACTCCACAACCACGGACACATCTTGACTCTCCAACAAAGCGCATCCAAATCACCCTTACCACCACTCATGGCGATTAGATCGATCGAAATACCCGTTCTTCCGGAACATTGCCTATTGCTGACGAGTGTAGTGAGTGTATGTCGTCAATATTCACTTACAACATTCGGCCCCCGCCGCGTTCCCTTAAACTGGACTGGAGCTTTCTCACAAACGGAATGAAATTACAAGCAGAGCCTGGGCTCTCCGTGCACATAAGCACCGACTGATTGCAGAGGGCGCCGAACAACAATTTCATCGACCCTGAATGGAGCAAAGTACTTCCCTATGGCATAATTGAAAGAATAAGAGCGGGTCATAACTGCCGAGCGCTAGGTAGTCGGGCCGGTTATATCCCCGATAACGCTGTCACCATACGCAATGTCGTTCGCAGCATTGTCTACGTGGTTTAGAATGGACAATGGCCGTTTAAGATTTGGAATAGGGTATAATTGGCCCAATCCAAGCATTCTCTCATCTTACTTCTCGCCCTGCGCCTTACTGACCGCACACATGTAGAGTGTCTAAGTACCGGATCTAGTAGCATGGGCATTTATCACTTAAATCAACCTTTACCTGGCCTTCCGAAATAACTTCTCCCCAAAAAGCCGAACTCTGGGTGCACAGGTTCCATTATTTTCAAGGTTATCACGCCATTCCCGTGTCGATTCCACCAACAGTACTGGCAGGCGCCAAGACCTGAGGGAACGCTGTCACGTGACCGATGCGATACCTTGATGGAATCCTCGAAGAATTACTCGAAGAGCTCTCAACAAAGCGAGTCGGGCATGTGTTATCATTGACGAATATTAGAGAAAATTAAACGTCTTCTTTACCGACAGGGTCTGACTTGATTTCAAGAACTGATAAATAGGGCCGTTCTCGATCGATGCTTCGCTTTGGAATAACAACGCTCTGTCATGTCTCAACAAATGTTGCTCTTGGATTGCAACGGATGCAGCATCCGAACATATTCATGTCCATATGAAGCACTTCCAGCATTACCACAACGTCCAAGGACTCGCAGGAGCTCCGACCATGTGCCAGGGCGTTCGACATTGAACATGTGGAATCCACATCGCAGCCGTAGGCCCCACATGCGTCTTTGTGGAGCACCACTCAAAGGACCAGTGTTGGTCAGCGCCACAGTCTTTGCGATACGAGGCAATGCAAGGCTTCGAGCCACCTTCTAGACTTGGTCTCGAAGAACCCAAAATAGCTCACAGCCTAATGAGGCAGATTTATCTGCATGTCCAGGCAGCTTGACACCATCGCAACGAAGCGTTGCGAAGACGATTACCAGAGGCGTGGCGCGCCAACAGTCGCGTAGCCTGAGTTAATCTCCACGCCACCTCTCAGTCGCTCAACCCCCTTCAATGTTTCGATGATCCCAGGACTCGCACGTTCTCGTTGTGCGCTCAGCCTGGCATGTGGCTACTTCTCGCCTGTCTTTCCCATTTCAATAATTAAACTCATCTATTCTATACCTGCACTCTACGGCTAAATGGCTCCACCTTTCACATCGCACCCATTCTCCGACTAGGACTCGGCGCCGAGCTTCCAGAAAATATCGAACCGCAACGGAGGCTTGCCCTATTCCTGATGACCGAAGGCTGGGAATGTCCTCGAACGTTCGTGTGCAATCAAAATTTGGCTGCTAGCAATGCTCGCGCTTCCATTTGTGTCCTCGCCACACATAGTCTCCTTCCGACCCGGGTTGGAATATATCTAGTCACGCGAGGATCTGGAACTGCTCTAGTATATCGTGCGCACCTGCTTGTATATCGCAAGCTACTCGTCCTGCCGACCCGGAATAGGCCAGGATAATGACAGATTGTTCCTTGGCATGCCATGGAGTGGTACTAATAAGGTTTATCTTGCCGCTTCAACGAATTCCACGGTAACAAGACTTGTTCCTCTTCAGCTCCCAAATAGGTCTGTCACACGACGCCAAACCCGTCTTCGCTTCTGCCGGTTATTGCGACCAACACGCCCAGGCTTGGTGTGGCTTTCAACATGCGATTCGACTTTGGCATTACGTGGGTGGCGGCTGTGGTTGGTCGTGAGTAAATCATCGGATTTCTGAACTATCGTATACTGACTGCGATTGTAGTCCTCAGCAGCACCGCTGTAGCCGCTCCTTACTACGACGCCGAAACGGGCTTCACATTCTCCGAGCAGAGGATAGCTTGCACACTCACGTCGAACGTCTTATTTCGGTTTGCGGTACCAAACAACGTACCGACCGGCCAGAAATACGACGTCGTCCTCCAAGTCGTCGCACCGAATGCAGTCGGCTGGGCTGGCATGGCGTGGGGCGGGAGTATGGTTCAGAACCCTCTTACTGTCGGGTGGCAAAACGGCCAAAACACGGTGACTACGTCAAGATGGGCCAAGTCAGTTTAAAACCTTTGTCCAAGGTACTTCGATGACTAACACTCCGTCTAGCTCACGCTCAACCCCTATCGCATATACTGGCGCGACATACGAGAAGCTCACCAAGGGCAACAAGGCCAATGGCACGCACTGGCAGTTCACCGTGAAATGCACCGGCTGCACGTCATGGGGTAGCAGCAGCATTGATCCACGAGGAAGTCCGAAATTCGCCTGGGCCTGCTCCTCGAGCAAGCCTTCGAGCCCCTCCTCGAATACCACGTCCTTGCCGGTGCACGACGCGCACAACTACTGGAGCAACGATATGAGTTCGGGCGCAAACGCCAATTTCGCGGATTTGGTGACCAAGAACGGTGGCCACAATTCGTACCTGTACAACGACACGATTTCAATGCGGGTGCGGAGGTAGACTGACTGTAAGATGATGGCATGGGACGATTGCATAGAATAAGACTTTCGATAGTTTAAATCGGACAATGTTGAATATGAGATGTATTTCATTCTAGGCGATATCAAGTATAGGGACATGTGTACTTTTGAAATAACGATTCGGTTCACAAGACATGACGCGTGCGCAATACGAGCATACTTCGTACCATACTACGCCGACAGAGCACACACTTCCACAAACACCAACCCAATCCCAGCCCTTAAGATCTCGTCGCCACATACCCCATCAAAACATCACACGCTCAAAAAATTCGCAAATATGAATTAACTGTATTCACCCCACCACCAAAGTCCACACCGCTATCTACCCGCCGACAGCACAACCAAGAAACATTGCCAACATGCAAAAGAAAACCCCCCCTTTCCCCTCATTAGCGCTCTCGTCCCGCACTCCCGCACAGCCTGAGTAAACGCTTCGCCCATCCTTACCGCCGATCCACGATACGGAGCAGGCACAAACGAGCTCGACCCTAGACATGCGCTCGCACGCGCAGAGAGTGTATATTCAGGGAAAAACCATGTTCGCGGAGGGATAATTTATGCCTTGATGGCCGGTTCGCCGAGGGGCATGGCCGAGAGCCCTGGACACACATATCAGTAAACGTGTTCAGTTAAACAGAGCCGAGGGGATAGGGAAACGGGAGGACGGGCAACGTACATCCATCAACAGCCTCAACAGCCTGCTGCTTCTTCGTGCACGCGCTATATACGGAATCTGTCTGAGCCGTGATACCCGCTTTCGCGCAGTCCTTGTTCAAGTTGCACCCATTGTCCATTGCCTTTTGCAGGGTGTCGCCTTCCCAGCCGAAGACGTAGTCGCCGTGGGCAGCGGGGCCACTACATCACATTAACAATCTGAGAGGGGTGGGAGAGGGAGAGAAAGCGTACCCGAGGTTCATGGAGTACACGAACGGCTTGTTGTCCGAGGGCCACATGCTCTTGTCGGCGAAGCTGGTCACGTTCCACATCAGCTCGTACATGATCTGGGGCAGCTTGACGGGGTGCGTGGACGGGCAGGCGCCGCCGCCGTTGGCGCCGGATCCCTGGCCGTAGGCGACGTGGGCTTGGTGGTCGGGGGAGTCGAGGTTCTTGCCGTCCCAGCAGCTGCAGAGGGGGTTAGTACAGGTGGAATTTTCTGCGGCTTTGCGGGCTGGCTTACGTGGGGAAGATGATGGTCTGGCGGATCATCTTGCACTTGGGGTCGTTGGGGATGTCGACGGTATCGCTTCCAGAGCAGGGCGCGCCACCGACGAAGGTGTTCTCGTTGGGCGAGTTCCAGCAGCGATGGCAGATGGCGGACTTCAGGACCTTGCTGGAGTCGGTGTTGGCGGCATTACCTGCAAGCATGCGGAATCCCTTATTTCGTTAACCATGATTCACGTTATCGGGCGCTGATTTTTACCTTCTTGAACGCCGTTGTCTTGCCGCTGGGGATATAGTACACATCGAGACCACCCTTGTTGATGAGCTTGCCCTGAGGGCCACCGTTGCCGACCTGCGGCACGCGAATGTACGAGCCGTTCTTGTGTTTGAAGAACATGACTGCTGTCCAGTAGTTGGACTTGTCCTGCTTGAAGGAGCAAGATGTGCAGGTCGAGAGCGAGGCGGGGTCGTTGGTTGGGTCCATGGTAACGTTGAATGAGTTTCCTCCAACAATTTGATGCAGATGCGGCGTGAACTTCATTCCAGGATTGACCAGAGGGTCTGTTCGCTCCACAACGAGCTGCGAGCAAGCGAATCGGAGCATGTTCTGGGCGGCGACATTGTTCGCAAACAGCGCCGCGGCGGCGAGAGTGGCCCACTGCATCTTGACGAGCGATCCTAGAGGAGACCTGTCCTTGGTTTGGCGGTGACAACTGGGTCGATGTAGTACGGCAAAGAATGAAGACACCAAGCAAGCCAGCACGAGGCAGTAATGCAGCATGACTTATAACGAGGCACCAGGCCCAGTTGCCACCGGGAAGGGTTAACTGCCGGATCGTCAGAAGCGTGTTCGTTGAATTTTCTGAAATATGGGGTTAATCTATGTGATATAATGATTGGGTCGGAATGCTTGGTGCCCCAATCTATCGCACGTCCCTTTCTGGCAGGCGTCGCTCGTCCGGAATCTGGAGCGCCTAGAAATGCGTGGGATGAGTGTCACGGTTCTCATGCTGATGCTACTAGCCCCACAAGCGTGATACCGAATTCCTGGCTGTGGGCTTACAGAGGTTGTTGAAAGCTCATGATGCAGCCTGGAACGTATTTTTATGGTTTGTGATTGGCAGAATATGGATGGCCAATACATGAATGACTGCGCGTTTCAATACCACTTGGTGCTTAACTGAGTATTTGATTAAGCATACTAGATACGAAGGAAAAGCAGCCTCTGAGAACCACTCGGGCATGAACGCGTCCACGTAATCTGCAAATGTTTGCTGAATGAAGAGAAATGCGTCATTGCCAGGCGCCATGGTAGAAGAGCGAATAGAGGATATGCCGTATGCTAGCCAGGGGAGACAAGGTGCTTCGCACTTTGCACAGCGTGGACCAAGTTCTGTTTCCTGGGTACGTTTATTAAAGGCATGGCAAATTATGATGCCGTGCTCGTTTGGGTGTCATGCATGCGTAGCTGTCTTTCCTCGTGTGGTCAACAAACCTGGCCAGACCTTACCCTACGACTAGTATACGAATGTCGATCGGTCGTGTTATTTGTGTCCGAGATCTCGCGCATATCGTCTGTGGATTTGGTTGGCGCAAGGGCTGGCAACGGTAGTTCATACGCAGGAACCAAACTGGCATAGCTTGATGCTGAAGAGCAAGTCGAAAGGCAAACACATGGAGAGAGCTGGGGCAGAAGGAATAAAAATACCGGGATTGAGGGTTGTTGTTGATCGACCGACTGGTGCTGGTGCCATGCGAAGGGTTGTTGCCCTGAAGGATTGATCCAAACCGGGATAGTTCCCGCAAGCAAGAACCCAACGCAAAAGGACGGCGAGAGACTTGCTTCTAACATAGCAAATGCGAATGCAATGCCGCTGATCTCAAGTGCTGCTTCCTGTCTAGACGACGGCCACATCTGTGGCTGCGGCGTTCGATCTGCGGACTTGCATGGCTTCGAGGGGAGCATCGGACTCTTGGCCTTGTTTTGGATGCACGACACTCGATCTCGAATGCCTGGGGCGACATGATGAAATGAGTCTGGCAAGGTTGAGGGGATGAAAGGATGTCGGTTTAATCAAGGTTTCCACCACGTGGCGCTAAGGAGCAGGCGCACACGCCCCCGCATCCGCTCTGCAGCTGATCCGGAGCGAGCCCCACCCCGACCCTCTTGTCACGCTCACGAGACGATGCCCAGGTGGCGATACAGGAACACCCTTTTCGTGGCGCTGGTTGGCTCTCGCAGAAATGGAGAACATATACAAAGTCAATTCGTTCGGCCAACACCAGTCCGACGCCTGATCGGGCATGCAAGGGACCCCTACCTCTTCAATATCCGGCAATTTGTGGCGTGGACAGCGTCCAACAGCCGGCGAACGACGAACCCCATGGGGATGCATGTGGCATGCATCCTGTCTGAGCTGCGTCGTGAGGCTCATGTTGCAGGGAGAGTGGAGGCTCGATGGCTGGACTCGAAATGCTGAACAATCCATCTCGCATTCACAAGAGGCTTTTTGGGTTCCCAAGGGAGCTAATTTTGTTGTTCCGCAGCCCAACGATATGACTGAGATGTATCGCCGATTTCCAATATGGAGGGCGTGTGGGGCCTCTTTCCAAGGCAAAGTCGTCTGTCTGGATGGGCGCTTTGGGAGGCCGATTATCCGCAGAGAGTGCCTCGACTCCCCGTGAAACTTCGCAGTCTATCTCTAGAGTCCTAAAGACACTCCAATGAGTATCTCCTTGAGTCAGGTTACCTCCAGTGCCAATCATCAACACGCATTGTTATGAAATGACAGTGAGACTAATCGCAAGCGGCAATTCTGGGTTTCAGACTGATCTCTCAAACTACCACGGGGCGCCGAAGAAGGGCATCCTACACGATTTTAACATTTCAATTGAGTATGAGCTGTATTAGCGAGCGAAACTGTGGATAGCTAACGCATACCGCTATTGGGGAGACTCACGCTCTTGGCTCACGCTTCCTCGATTTTCTCAGCTGTTCTACAGGATCCGTATCACCTTCTTTGCGATATTTCGCGTACTCCTCGACGAGATCGTCATAACCACGATAGATGGCCATACCAACAGGGCTTCCAAACTTAGCCTTCAAAAAAGGATCGGCACCTGCTTCGAGCAGCCGTTTCACCACCACTGTTAGACTTCCTTGTGCGGCGTACTTGAGGGGTAGCTGTAGCCTCGTACCGAGCTCATCGTCGGCGATACGATTCACATCCAGACCCAGGCTCAGCAAATAGTCCACCATGGGCAATCTATCCTCTAGCGTATCGCCGCTGGCCATGCCCACTGCAACATGCAGCACATTCGTAGATTCGAGATCTTGTCCACGCTCGACAAGCAAGGCAAGAACCTCGGGCGTCGAATATGTTGCGATTTCCTCGAGGGCAATGTTTGAAAAAGGAGCTCTTTGCGCGATCAGCCATTTCGTCAACACTTCATCCGTGCGATGTATAGCACCACTGAGCCGCAATTAGCTTTCCTGTCGATGTGATGCCTTGTCGAAACCTTACAGAACAGGATTGTATTGTGAGGGAAGTGTCGAAAAGTCAAGACCATTTGCCGCCAGCAGTTCACACATTTCGACTGATTGAGCGAAACGCAATGCTTCATCTTCCCATTGGGCACCAAGTTCTAGGAGCTTCTTCGCAACTTCCAACTGTTGATCTCGTATTGCCACAGAGAGCCCAACTTTGAGGGCATCGACACTGGAACCTAGCTTCCCCAGTATGTTCACAACTGATTCAATAACCCCATTTCGACAGGCTTGGAGAAAATCAATCAATAATGGATGGTATGGACCATCGATTTTTGCGTTTCGAATGAAGCATTGCAAAGGGAGGGGCCTTCGGAGGTATTGGTAGGGGTCTTGGTACAGTGGTACTTCTGGTTCGCGGCTCTGCGAAGCTACCGGCTGCTTGGTCTCGTGTTTCGAAGTTGAACTATATTGCGAATAGATATTTGTGCTCATGTAGCCAACATAAGGGTGTTTCTTCATTCTAGCGATCCATGCAAAGCGAGATTGAACTGATGGCCGAGCGAGCAGAGGACAGGCAGCAACGCCTACAAATGAGCACTTCGCAGCGACGCCCGGACGGCATTAGGGCGAAAGAGGGCGCCCGGTATGCAACAGGGCAAAAAGATTCCGCGGAAAAGAGCACTTGTCAGATGATTGTCGAAGGACTGGGCTAAAAGGACAGATCCGGGGACAGGCGTCACTGTACCGTAGCCCCTTCCGCTTTGGGACTAGACTAGCCGCGGATGCATTCGGGTGAGCGAACGTATGCCCACCATCCTTCTCGTGCTTCACGCACTCTATGGAGCATACGTACTTGACGACTCTGTACCGCACGAGTCGCATGTGTCGTGCGAGTCACCCGTGCCACCCCACCACAGCCCATGGGGGTGGGTTTGGACCACCACCGGGTGGCTGAGACGCCTCAGCCCCACTGATTGGTAAGACGTTGGGAGAACGCTTCTATTTGAAGCTGCACGAGCTTTTGAGATACCCAAGGTTGCGAAAGATTCTGTCTCTCAATGGACAAGGTTGTTTTTGCCATGTCGGTAAGTGCTGTATTCTCAATCGGCTTGCCGCTTGGGCCTATCATCCTACGTCTTTGAGGAACTTGCACCACCTGACTCTCCTACTCGTCTTCGAATGCTGTCAAACATAGGCCACTATCATTTCCATAATTCCGGTACAGTCAGCGAAGAACAAATGCTTAATGGTGGCGTATTTCAACTCGGAGCCACAGGCCCACAGCAATCCGTTCACATCTTTGAGCCTTGGTTTCAATCATCAATCCGCTTCTCTAAGTAAGGACTGAATACAAAGGGATTGCAGGCTGATTTGTCTCATCCGAAGTGTATCACTGTTATCTTTGGAGAGCATGAGTGAGATGAGCAAATTTACGCCCGTCAAAGGTGAGCTTCCGCAAAAAAGACAGATGGAGCATTTCGACCTTGGGACGAGTAAGGTACAAAAGGCGGGGAAACTGCTTGCTACTACGCCTCTACACAACAAACACGTCGGTGCAGTCTGATGCTTCTTTCTATGCGATGATTTCCATCTCCACTCTATTCGCTTGTCTCCTTGTCCTTCCTTATGTCAGTCCAGGTCGCGTAAATCGAAGAGTTACCAGTGAAGGAACAGCCTCTCAATCAGAGATATTATCTTCGGTACTATGGCCCAACTCTACAATATCTACTGCTACAGTCAGCGAAAGTTCTGTCGACACGACATCCGCAACTGAGTCCATATCCATAAGCTCGGACCAAGGCACACCCAGCGAGTCAGCGTCTGTATCTGTCACGGTTAGTGTGTGTCAGTTAGGGAAGGAAGCGGTCGCACCACGATCAGCTGATAGTCACCAGGAGCACGTGATGGATAGCGTGATGGATAACATGATGGATGGCGAGATGATCACACGGAGAAGTAGAATATAAAAGCCCACTCAGACTGAACACGAGAGGGAACATAGCAATCTACACTCTTTTGACCGCTGTGTATTGAGTGTCCTCAAACCCCAACAGTTATGAGCCCGGCTGCATAAGGATTGCTATCACCTGCTGCTGCAACATCACTCTATCATTGAGAGTCGATCGTTGCTACTTCATCACGTCCTGTTACG
>ML996278.1:0-55941 GCA_010093805.1 Polyplosphaeria fusca | reverse complement strand
GGCGGACGCGACGCGTGCTGGTTATGCGCTAGTTGCGCACTAATAAATTACATGCTAAACTAAATTAAGCGATTAATTTCCGTTATGGTTAGCGGGGGGACAAATCTCACGGGGGGGACAAATCTCAAAAACGGGGGGACAAATCTCAAAAACGGGGGGACAAATCTCACCAGCCAATGTTAATATATGCTTACATGTTTAGGTTATCGTATGCCTAGCCCACACGCTCCTTTCGATGCCTACGGGCTAACTCAACGTCCTGCCCTGCGTACAGTTAACGTATCGACGCGCCATAGTCAATAGAGCGCGGGTAAACGCGCCGATACATACCTTTTCTCCGTCATGGTCTCCCCTTCAGAGATGTAGCTAGTCGCGCGCACGTTAGCAGGGCTACGCCGTACAGGATACATAAGAGCTTAATGACATACGGGTCATTGCTCCCTCCGCGCAATAGGGTCCTCGGTCGTCCATAGAAGCTCACGCCAGACGATAAAGATGCCCTATGGCAAGAGCTATTGCAGTATGGATGGATGACGCAGGGCGAGATGGCTTAGTGGCTGGAATAGGAGCGAGGCGTAACAGTGGATCGGTCGACGATATGCCGCTGGCTCAGGCGCGAGAAGATCACTCGTAAGACCATGCGTGCTATATCGTTAAATCGCGAAGAACAATTACGCGATGATTATCGTGCTACGATATCGCGATATACTGCTAACGAGCTGGTGTTTATCGACGAGTCAATCTTCAAGGAGCAGGATGGCTGGCGCTGCCGTGCGTATGCCCCAATCGGGTCGGATACTCGATGGATTAGCGACATTCGACGTGGCGCTACGTATTCCATATTGCCAGCGTATACCCTCAACTACGGGTACCTCGATTGTACAGCAATCCAAGAGGGCTACTTCGACATGGACGCGATACTAGAGTGGCTGGAGGACGCCCTTATCCCAACGCTCGATCGTGTATTCGGCGGACGCGCAGTCTGTATAGTCCTGGACAACTGTTCAGCTCATACCAACGAGAGGATTAGCCAATTAATTCGATCGTCGGGTCATACGCTTCAGTATCTCCCACCATACTCACCTGATTATAACCTGATCGAGCTCACCGTCTCTATGCTAAAGGCCTGGCTAAAGCGACATTTCTATTATATACGGCATACGTTTGATAGCTTCGGCGATCTACTGCGCTTTGCCGTAATAGAGAGTCAGTGCGATCGTTTCTCGAGACAGCACTTCCGACACGCTGGCGGCGGCGGCCTGTATATCGACGAAGAGGAGCTTGAGCGCCAGAGGGAGGCAATCCGGGCGTACGAGCGGGGCGAGGTATCGGCGCTATAGTAGTATTAATATTGTTGATGTTTTTGCGCAGTGTTGTAAGTAAGAGGTTCCTTAAATCGACGTAAGTGAAGGTGCCTACTCTGCCGTAGCGCAGGGCAACAATCGAGTATATATTGCCTACGCCCACTCTCCCTTTAACACCACCACCAAAGATGGCCCAACCGCGTAAGTCACCTTAATATCCGCCTTAAAGCTCTGGAAGCGCATGTCTACTCAGTCTAAGGAGACATGCGCTTCTAGATCAGCGTATATAACTCAATATTGACACTAATATAGGCTCCCCGTTCTCCGCGTTTGCGGAGCAAGTTTTCGACGAGATCCTGGAGCGTGGATACTCGCCCACTCCACCTCCCTCACCACCACGACTGCTGTTTGACTTCGAGATCATCCGGCGACAAGGGGGGACTCGCCCACCTCTCCTAGGGGAGGGGATTGGGCCCCTCCTTCCCGGAATAACCACGACGACGACGACGACGACAACGACGACTTAGTGCTAAGGGGGGACTCATCCACCCCCCCGGTGGTGATATCTGGGATGTTCCCGTGCCGGAAGGTGAGGAGCGGCCTCGCGCAGCACACATGTAAATTTACACCCAACCTAGTAAGACTTGCTCTTCTAGATTAATACGTTAAATCTAGAAGAGCGTGTCTCCTTAGGCTGTTAAGACATACTCTTCCTATATCTATACTCTACTCAGGTATATGTTACTGACACTATTACTAGCGTACACAGAGATGAGCTGTTGGGGCTTAGACATGCCTACCACAGCAGCAGGCGTCCTCACCTTCCGGCAGAGCAGAGATTCGTCCTCCCGCCCGCCTTCCTCGCCGCCGTCCGCCCCGCCCACTGGCCTCCTCGCCGGCCCTCGCCGTCCCCCTCCGACCCCGACTCCGACATCGACGAATCCACCGAGGGGCAGGGGTTGGGGGCCCTGTCCCCTCGGTGCAAGGCATCGAAAGCGATTCGATGACCTGGTGGCGGCTGGCACACCGTCCGGGGCCGCCCATTGTAAGCTGATGGGTTTGCCGGAGTTTGGTGAGGAGCTTAGGGCGCCTGGGCGGTGTGCCAGCTGCGAGCGTAAGGGACATGCCTGCTGGGTATACCAGCTGCATGCAGTCTTCGACATGAGGGTAGGTGCTGCCTGTAGACGCTGTCGACAGGATGGTGAAGCCTGTGGGTTGAAGCGTCCATTGAAGCCAGCCAAGTCTCGGGCGAAACCGGGTGCTGTCCGTGGAGGCCGCAAGAAAGGCTCCCGGAATAAGCCAAAGTAACAGCGCCCTTGTGAAACCCTAGACGACGCTGGCTTCTGACAATATTACGTGTCATCCTACACCTTGGTGCCTCGAGACACTGTTTGCTTGCTCGCCTCCTTTATCTCGAACACTGCCTCTGCAGCTGGTTCGGTTTTAGTAATATAAGAATGCCAATCAAACCATCTTGCCCTATACACTATGCTGAGAAATTTAGAAACGTATGTCTTATTAGGTTGTAGTATGATATAAGTCTAGAAAAGCATGTCTCCTTAGGCTGGTTAGACATACGCCTCTAGAACTAGTATAAATCTAGGAAAGCATGTCTACTTAGCCTAACGAGACATGCTCTTCTAGATTTCTACTAGATCTAGAAGAGCATGTCTCGTCAGGCTGAGTAGAAATGCCCTTCTAAATTTCTACTAGCAAATTCTAGACAAGTATGTCTACTTAGCCTAATGAGACATGCTCTTCTAGACTTCTACCATGGATTATAGATACACGCGCCTCATCAGCCTAAGGAGACATGCTTTTCTAGATTTATATCATACTACATACTAGGCTATGGCATTGAGTCACCAGGCATGAAACCACCACCGAGATGCTGCTGCCCTGCACTAAGATTGATCAGTAACTGAGCCTCTTATGGCCTCCTCCTGCCTCCTCCGCTCTGCCGCTACTATCTCCTCGCGCCGCTGTTTTGACGCGCGATAATATGATTTAAATGCCTTTACACGCCGACCAAAGGTCCGTAGTATTCCGTAGGGTAATCCCTCCCCAATTGCTTCCTTGTACATGTCGGAGTTATGTATACCCATTGATTTCAGATCGTCGAGAGTCCAAAAGTTGGTCGCAGCGACTTCTCTGGCATGCTCAAGCTCCGTACGCGCAGCCTGATTAGCAACGCTACTCAATATGTATACAAAGAACGCATCTACTACGTTCCATTCGTCCTCCTGCGAGTCAAAAGGGCACGACGGGAGCGGGTTCGACGGTAGCGTAGGGATCTGATGTGATGGAGCGGCATTGACCGACTGTGTGGATCGGGTGGCGTTGAGATGTACAATCTCCTGTCGACGGTAAGCCTCCTCACGTACCCGTACCTCTTGTACACGACGCTCCTCCTCGCGAGCCTCTGCCTGTCGCTGCCGTTCGTCCCTGTCGCGTTGCCGCTGCCTTTCTTCCCTTCGACGCTCCTCCTCGCGAGCCTCTGCCTGTCGCTGCCGTTCGTCTCTGTCGCGTTGCCGCTGCCTTTCTTCCCTTCGACGCTCTGCCTCTTCCTCTTGCTCCTCACGGCGTCGCTCACGATCATCCTGCCGCTCTTGGAGCCGACTCATCTCTGCACGCATCCTCAGCTCCTCACATTTGATCCGCATGTCAGCCAGTTTATCCTCGCTCTCTCTTATCCGCTGCGCAGGCGTGAGTTTGTTCGATTCGAGTTGACCACGCGTTATAGGTCCCTTGGCATATATACGCGCCTTCATATCGTCACCGGGATGGTATCGACTCACGCCAGTATCCGCTCTCTCGATCGCAGAAACCCACGAGTCCATATCGGGCGCAGAGAGCTTAAAGTGTGCGTTAGGCTTCTCCGCGACGTTAAAGTAGCAGAACTGATTATTGTTGGGGCAGCTCGTATCGCGGCACCTCCACTCGTTGTGTAGATTCTCCAATTGATTGGCACGAACTCGGTAGCCCTCCATCCTCTCGGCCTGGTGTTGTGCCCGAAGCTGCTTTGTTCGATCATTACGCTCACCAGGCGTGAGGGCAGGCGAGTCGTCGGCCTTGCGTTTTAGATCCTTCCTAGGGAGGGCGGCAGCAGTAAGGTCAGCACACTGTAGCTTGGCCTCGATCGTGAACTTAATGGCATGGCTCAGCGTCTCCTCTCCAAAGTCATCCACGTCCTCATGTGTGATTGGGACACGGCCGCTTAGCGACTTGATAGCAACATGGTGCCTTGCCGTATCAGAGTCAGAGTCACCGATCCGCTCCTCTATCACTTTTTGTAATGCGTCGTCCACCCATTCGAATCCTTCGTTTGAGACGACTGAGCGCTTGACATCGCTACGGGCTGTTGTAAGCACTTTCGCCTGATTGATCCGTACGATTAGCTGGAAATTGACGATATAATCATGAGGTGCGGCGGGATCCACGCGAAAGTCGATCTCCTCGCTGTCCATGTACTCTTGAGCGTCACATGTATCGGGTGTCTCACGTCCTCGCCTCTTGAGCTCTCTCTGTAGGTCCTTCTTGCCTTGCTCACGCCGTAGGCCTTGTATGGATAAAGGCTTCCCATCCCAGCCGTGTGTTCGAGGCGGTCCAACACTGCTGGTTGCGCGGCGGCGGTGACCAGCCTCAACAACGTGGACACCATTAGAAGTAGTATCGTAAGCGTCCTCGTCATCGTCATTATCGTCTTCATCATTTCCCTTCACCTCTTGTATGAGCCGAGCGCGTTGAGATTTGGCCTCTTGGAGTTTTCTGATGCTGGCTAATTTGGCCACTAATTGATCCGCTTGATCCTCGAGCGATACACAAGGAATGGAGAGGGCCTCGACTGGACGATCGACCGATTTCTGTGCCTTCGGAGGCGCGGGAGGGACAGGCTCAAACGTTACAGCCCTAGTAGCTCGTCCGACAGAGGCTGCACGTCCGACATGTGTTGTACGCCACGGGCGCTCTGCTCCTCTTGCCCGTGTGGCCAGTCCACCTCGCCGGGGGGTTGTTGCCACGCGCTGCTCGCGAGCAGGCGTAGCTGTCGCGTCGATTTGCTCGAGTATACGCGTACTTGGTATCTTTTGGCGCGCTGACGAGCGTGTACTAGTACGAGTCGCTTTAGGAGGCATTGTTTCCTATAGAGGGTGGCGATGGGTTAACCTATAGTTCTATCACAGGCGTAAGGCGTAAATCTAGATAAGCATGTCTCCTCAGGCTGAGGAGACCTACGTGATACGTACCATACGTCGTCCCCCACACATAGGCGGCGAGGGATTACACGCGAGTACTGCGGATTAATAACTATAATTAATAAGCATATACTGACATAACTATATAGGTTCATTCCTAACGATTGTATGTAAATAGTAAGCGTGTTTTGGTACCCTAGTTACTCGCGTATGCGCGTGTGTGTGGATTTTCTGACGATACTGTGCCAAGATTGTTACGAATTTTGCAACCGCTAACTCCATTCCAGGCCACCCAAACACGACAACCCGATACGCGCACGCCCACTTGTCTACAATTCACACGTGCTACTGTGGCGTCTCTCGTAGCGAGCACCACACTCCCTATGAAATGATGCCATCCATACAGTGTTCCTCTCGATACGCTGCAACACGGGCCGAAGCTTCCCGTTGCCGTGGCTTCTATAAATGGCTGGAGGGAGGACTGCTCAGATGGTGAATGGCAGGCACGTCCCACTCGTGATCCGAACCATTCCATGGTCGTGACCACGAGAAGTTCAGTGTCAATTCGCACGCGCGCGACTGGAAGCGTCACTATCGCGCCAGGGGCAGGGCCATTCATGCGGACAGCAAGGTACCCGGAACTCCCAACATGGTATCCGCAGTGATGGAATGGTCGGGCTTCACATATTATTGCGTCGTGCCGCCTGCTTTGGCTATATGACGCCCATTGAACCTGCCGGCACTGCTCGAGTAGCTACGCACGGCTCCTCCAAGTGCTATTTGCTCCTCCAGCCCTTTCTCTGCGCTGCCCAACACATTCGGTATATTCGGAATCATGTCCCACTCGACCAGCCTTATCGAAATGCCACCAGAAATAGTCGCTTGCATTATTGAGCAGCTTCCCTTTGACAGACAGACCGTCGGCGAACTAGCACTCGTTCATTCACGGCTCCGCTATCTGCTTGCGCTTTACGAGACATCCATCGCGAAGGGTTTCTCACAAAGATGTCTGCCACACGCACCGACGGATTTCCCATGCGACCAATATAGCTACCGGTGGCTGGTGCAATGTATCGGCCGCTATGACGTGCTGGACGATATCATGGCCGCGTTGACGTCGGATCTTAGTTGGTTTGCCGTGGAACCTTTCAACAGTACGTACTCCTCGGCCCCCGCCTCAATTACGGCTCACGCTGATCTGCTCAAAAGCGGCTTTGGTTTATGCGGGCCTGCTGTTGATGTATCGGCTGCCTTCCTTCGACACAGCTCTGGAGAAGCTCGACTTCATCAAGTCCCTTCCGCGCGACTCACTCATCGCCTTGTTCCT
Organism: Polyplosphaeria fusca; assembly: GCA_010093805.1. Lineage (NCBI taxonomy): Eukaryota > Fungi > Ascomycota > Dothideomycetes > Pleosporales > Tetraplosphaeriaceae > Polyplosphaeria > Polyplosphaeria fusca. Next base: position 49,117 of record ML996278.1, on the reverse strand, counting down.
AGCCGTGCACCGTTCCAAGCAAACAGCACGATATTTTGGCCATGGATACATTAACCAGACTCGCCATGGCCTTTTGCTCGATGGTAATCGCCTTTCTCTGCGCGAGGACATCGAGTTTTGCTTCGTGGAAGGTGCCTTGAATATCGGGCCGAAATTTATCTTCGATGCACTGCGTCATGAAGATGAGCAGGAAACTACGCTCATGTGTCTCTACCATGATCATGCGACTCATGACTGGGATCGAACGGTAAGCGCCTGGTTGTGGCCGTCTACTCTACGTATTTTCTCACTGACGGATTTCCGCCACACAGGTTGATGACGGCCTGGACATCCCTTACACGCAAGGCCCGCATCGGAATGGTATGGCCAAGACCCGATCGCTGTACACGAGTTTGATGGAACGACTCTCCGAATTCTATGGATGCGGTCTGCATCAACTTGTCGACAAGATAGATACAGAGGTTGCGTCACACGACCATAGACTTGCTTGGATCAGTCTCGCGGAAAAGACAAGACTAATACAGGGCCTGAGCCTCTCACGGAAGCCTCCACATACTGTCGAGGGGAGCACTTTGACCAACCCTTGAATCGGCCTTAGCTCCCATGGTCGGATGGCTGGGCGCCGATCGAGGCACTTCATTCTTTCCATATAAAATCCACTCATTATATGCTCACGATATCTCCGGGTACACGCCCGTTCTTCTGAGTAGTGGCACCTCTTTCCTCACCTTCTCCAGATATTCGATATCTATCTCTGCTAGTGCCATCTCCCCAACATCAAGCCCTCGCCCCTTGTCGTCCTCTTCACCACCTAATGTGGCCAACACTTTCCCCCATGGATCAATTATCATCCCATGCCCATAGCTTCGCCTCGTCTTTTCCTCATTATGTGGTCCACTCTGCGCAGCCGCAAAAACGTACGACTGCGTTTCAATTGCTCGCGCCCTCAACAGTGTCTCCCAGTGCGCTTTCCCCGTTGGGACGGTGAATGCCGATGGATACGTCAGGATCTGCGCCCCTCTATGCCTCAATGCGAGCGAGATCTCTGGGAACCGCAAGTCGAAGCAGATCATCAGCCCCACCGTCCCAACGGGCGTCTCAAATGGAGTCAATATCTCTTTGCCCTTCTCTACTGAATTTGACTCTTTTAGAATTGGCCCATCTTTGATTTCTACATCGAACAGATGCAGTTTTTGGTAGCGATGGGCAATCTCGCCATTGGCGTCGATCCAGAGGAGTGTGTTCTTGACTTTCTTGCCGTCGGTTGTGGGCTCATGGATGCCGACGTTGACGGGGAGTTTGTGTTGTCGGGCTGCATCTTGAAGGCCCACGACGAACGGAGAAGTCGAGGCAGGTTGGCAGAGAGATATTGTTTCGGAAGCGTTTCGTGCAATGTCTTGAAAAAGGGGTTGAGATGGTGGTGGGAAATTTGAGAGTGAGAAGAACCTACAGTCTGAAGCCTCGGGTAGAAAGAGTGCTCGTGCGCCTGCTGCGGATGCTTTTTCAACGAGGTTGCGGGCTTGAGAAAGATTGTGGGTCAGCGAGGAAGTGCTGCACATTTGGCCTATTGCCTAGTTTAGACGTCAGTAAAATGACTACGACACTTGTGCTTATGCTGAGTTGAATTGAGGGTCATTGTAGAAGTTCAACAAAAGACTGTCACTTTTCTCTAAAAATGATAATTTCCAAACGAAAAGATTGAAAAACGGCTACACTGAATGATACAAAGTTGCACACTCTGAGCTAACGTACATCTCTACAATGTTCCCAGGTACTGCTGCTCAATTGCTCCAAGCTACGGCGGGGGTATTTAGGGAAACACAGATAGAGAAGTGAAACTCACTGCGAGAGGCATTCTGACTGACTTCATCAGGCGGAATTAAAAAAGAATCGTATGCTCGATGTTGGCCCACGGAAGATGGCGCAATGCGTCTCGCACGATTCCCCTCCATGCATGGCCCACAGGCCTCCGCTAGGCCTAAACGAGCACAGTCTCTAAACCTCGGCGTTGATGCCGTGGTTCTCTGGTGTGCTTGTACCGTGTACCTTGCATGAGAACGCTTGAATCGACGCGTTCCTGCGGCAAGAAGCCTAATTCCGCTTCGAGCGTGAGGGCTCTCGTCGGGTCAGCGCATCGGCTTCTAATATTATCCCAAAGCAGCGGCCGTGGCTTGCGTCAGACTGGATCCATCGCGGGATGGCCCGAGCGCAGATTGTTGCCAGCCCAGCGTGGAAACGTTTCAAGCGCAACAATCGTCGCCGTCTAAGCCTCGGACAAGAAGCCTGGCAGCTGTCGCAGCCCCCATAATACCCAATCACAGCTTTCCAAGAGTGTGACCGCGTGGTAACGTCAAGTGCGCGCCGACATCGTAGGCCGTAACTCTTCACCGTTGTAGCCTTACCCGGACGTACCACCTCCACCACCATCAACCTGGCCTTTCGCGCAACCGAGCCATGAACAAACCGAGACGAAAGTCTGTAGTACGGTGATTGCCCAATAGTACTCGACCGCACGGAACCGATACCCTCACGGCGAATCCACAATGAGCGAGCCACAGAAGAGAGGAGGATGGGGCTCTCTCTTCTCGGGCGCCGTCGCGGGCCTCGAGTCGAAATTGGATAACATCCTGGCCGAGGATGACCAGGCGAGCGCCAGACAGAGGGTGGCCGAGGCAGAAAAGAAGCGTGAAGCAGGCGACAAGACAGTGATGGACAAGCAGAAGCTTCAGGTCGACCAAGGTGGGTAACCATGGCACTTGCTGCTAGCGAACATGAAGTAAAGAGAGTTACTGGGCTGACAATTCTCCTAGCATCACGCAACTCGTCCCGCAGCCGCCCCAACTCGAGGCTTCAGGATCGCCTTGCAAAAGCTGTGAACAAAGGCAATGAGAGACCTGGCTCAAGTGGTGGAATGTCAGCGGATGTGCCTTCGCGGCCAGAAAGTCCGGCATTGCGGAGTCCAGGCATGACCGGCGATGCTGGGAGGGCGAGCATTGATTCCAAGATGTCAGATACGGCACCAGTTATAGCAGACCAGACCAAGGACGAAGCCCCCAAGGTCGACGAAGCCAACGCTGAGCCACTAGTTCGCCGCTCCACCGAATCGTTACCCACCTCTCCACCACCATCCATTGTCTCCGAACAGCCATCCGCAATGAAAATGCCTTCCATGGCAATCCCTTCGATACTCACCCCGGAGACCACATCTCCGCGACAGTCTATGGACAGCGTACCTTCACGGGCATCTACAGATTTTGCTATGCCGCCCGCCGATCTTGAAGAGCCCACCCCCCGCTCTCCCGCCACGGTAGACGCCGAGCTTTCGGCCCTCAAGAATACCCACGAGGAGACGGTCCGCGAGCACCGCGAGGAACTAAATTCCCACCTCGAGCGAATCGATGCTTTACAATCAAAACTCACCTATCTTTCGCAACAACTTGCGTCCTCGGCGAAGGCAGCATCGTCATCGGATGAGGCGACAGGACCGGAGAAGAAGGTAGCGGAAAAGGATGCCCAGATAGCGGCGCTCATGGAAGAGGGACAGAAACTCTCTAGGGCAGAGATGAAGCATATGACAACTATCAAAAATCTACGAGTGAAGTCGCAGGAAAAAGACAAGGAGATTGCAATGCTCAAGCAGCGGTTGTCTAAGGCTGAAAGAAGCATCGGCGACCAAACGGAGCGGGCCAAGCGCGCTGAAGCTTCCGAAAAGGCTGCCCAAGATAAGCTCAAGATAGTGGCGAAGATCGAAAAGGATATCGTTCAAATCCAGGCTGAGCGCGAAGAAGCCGGTCTCACAATTACAGAGCTCAGGAGGCAACTCAACGAAGCAGCAACAAGGGCAGATGAGGCAGAGAAGAGGGTACAGGCTGGGGCGTTGGAGGCAGAGAGGAGAGTCACCGCTTCGCTTAAGGAGGATATTGAGAACATAGGGATAGAAAAGAAACTCGCAGGAGATAGGGCGAAGAAGGAGCTGCAGGACGTCAAAGAGGATGCAGCGAGGCAGCAGGAGAGAGCTAAAGTCGCAGAGCTTGAACTTCGCGGCGAAATAGCTGTAAGTTGACGGTTCGACATCACCTTACACCCCTTACTAACCGTTTTGCAGAATCTCGAAACCAAGCTTGAGCTTCTCCGTAGCCGCTCTGAAGAAGTGTCATCTTCTACCACAGGCGACTCCCAAGCGAAGCTTCTTCGACAGGTCGAGACCTTGCAGACCCAGTATGCGTTGGCATCTGAGAATTGGCAGGGCATCGAAAGCACCCTGACTTCGCGGGTCGCCGCGCTTGAGAAAGATCGCGATGAGACAGCAAAGCGTGAATCAGACATTCGGCGCAAAGCACGCGACATCAACTCCAAGGCCCGTAGGCTCGAGGATGAGCTCGACAGCATCAGCGACCGAGCCCGTACACTAGAGCAGGATCTCACCGAGCAGCGTAATCAATCTCAGAAGCTTCAAGCTCGCCTCACGGAAGCAGAGACAGCAGCACAAGATGCACGCACAGATCTTGAGCGTGAGAAGAAAGTGTGGGAAGGTGACTTGCAGCAACGGCTTGAAGAAGAGAAAAATAGATGGAGGCTGGAGATGCAAGCAAATGCTGAATCAAATTATCTCCGCACCGAGTCGCCTTCAGCATCGGTGCGTAAACACTCACCAGATCTTCTAGGTCTACAGGGTCGGAAACCGATACCTCGATCGCTGTCGACGCAGGATTTGCCTCCTTCACCAATGGATCGCATGCTCGATGACAGACGACCCTCTAGTACACGCAAGACCAGTCAAAACTATCGTACCCCTGAAATGGGCACTCCCCATCGCCAGGACTCAATGCCTTCGTCATTGTCGGGCATGAATGGTCTCGCCAGCGCTTCACAAACGCCTTCAATCACCACATTTGACCACGATGAAGCCTTTGGGAGCGCATCTCCACCCGCTAGGACAATCAACGACATGATTTCCGTCTCTACGGTCGGCGCGGGCCCCTCGGTTCAACTTGTTGAACGTATGAGCGCTGCCGTCCGCCGTCTTGAATCCGAAAAAGCCACCTCGAAAGAGGAGATGGCTCGCCTGCTTGCGCAGCGTGATGAAGCTCGGGAAGAGGTCGTGGCGCTGATGCGGGAGGTCGAGGAGAAGAGGGCCCAGGATCAGAAAGTCGACAAGATGGAGCAAGATCTCCGGGGAATGGATGAACGATATCAAACAACGCTCGAAATGCTTGGAGAGAAGAGCGAGAGGGTCGAGGAGCTGGAGAGTGATGTTGCTGACCTGAAGAAGATTTACCGAGAACTCGTGGAGACGTTGAAGTAGACCTATTGTTCGATATTTTCCGGGCATCTCGGTTGAAGCCCCTGGCGATGGCATTCAAGGGTGCTCGAGGTGCCTGGATCGTGTCTCCTCTAGTCGGGCAACCACATTTTCCAGACATCAAAATGCTTGCTGCATTTAGCTCCTGTAGTCTATACCTTCGAAGCCAAGAGTATCAAAGGGTATCACTCCAAATCTATACCTTCACGCTCTGCAGCCTGTACGATATACCTGCGTGTCTAGTCATGTTAGCATCCCGTCCAACCATTTGCACTTTGACCCACTCACCTTTGCATCCGGCGCAAGATCCAACGCCACCCTCCCCTCCGCATCCTGCTTATCAAACTCTGCCCCATTCGTCAACAGCAACAAGGCCGCATCCCCATGACCCTCGGACACGGCATGATGCAGCGCCGTCATGCCATCCACATCCGTCGCATTCAGCGGACTCTTGGCCTCTAGTAGCATCTTCATCATCGGCACCGACCCCACCGCCGCAGCCCTATGCAGCGCCAACTGGCCCCTCTTATCCTTTACCCGCGCACTCGCCTTCTCCCCGATCAGCAGCCGCGCCAAATCCAGGTTGCCCTTGCTCGCGCAGAAATGCAAAGCCGTCTGTCCGTTGATGTTCTTGGCGGCCACGTCGGCGGATTTGGAGAGGAGCAAAGCGGCGATGGCGTCGCCGTCTTTGCGGGAACACGACATCATGAGCGGTGTCCAGCCTGAGGCGTCGGTGGCATCGATGTCGAGTTTGGGGGTTTGGAGGAGCAACGTGACGATGGGGAGGTGGTTGTAGGATACGGCCCAGTGGAGGGGCAGGCGGTCGTCGAGGTCGCGGAGGGTGGGGAGCTTGGGGTTGGCGTTGAGGAGGGATTCGACTTTGGCGACTGGGGGGAAGTGTCAGAAGGGTAGTTTGGGGAGTTTGGATGGGAGGTGGGGGCTTACTTTGGCCTTCGCGGCAGGCTTCGTGGATGGCGTATTTGGATTGTATGTCTTTTGCCATGGTGTATTATGGGTTGAGAATGGTCAGGGTAAATTTGAGTGTGTGTGATTTTGAGAGAGGGGGAACAGGAAGCTCCCCGCCGAGCTATGAACCACGAAATTCTGCCGGGCGGTGGGACGGTGTAATGGCCAAACTTTAATGTAGGTTGGGAATACCTTACTAATCGCTTTTTTTTTAAAAAGTTATAAACTATGTAAGCTAGCGTTTGTGCACGAAATCCGATTACACAGTAGATGACTCTAAGGTCTAGCAGAATTGTTTTCTATTCACACATACTGCACGAGTCCCTGCTGCATCTGATCGACCATTTCTTGCTGAGGCAAAGAAGCATTGCTGAGACTACTGTGGCCATCAGCAAAACCTCGGTATATCTACCAAACAGTGGATGTTGGGCTGCCCGCAAACACGGTTCACCAAAGCGGGAGTCCCGTGGTCATGTAGAAGCATCCAACTTTCTAGGGCAGCCGTAATTCATACCTTCCGACGGGCTCACGAGACCGATTCCTCTGCGTTTCACTCATTTGGCCATTGATCCACCAAATCTTTGATCCCATGCACAATCTTCTCCAAATTCATCCTCACGCTGTATCTCAAATACTTCGTCTCGTATTTAGTCGCGTACCCACCGCCCAAGCCTCCAATATCACTCTCCCCGTCCATAGGATGATGATGTGCAAAAATCGGTGGCTGAGTGGCGATGCATATCCTTTCTCTCCCCTTCAGCTTGCTTCCTTTGCCCGGGGTGATTGGATGCTGGGCCTTCTCTTCGCCAATACGACTCTCCTCTGGCTTGGAGTCTTCACCCCCACACCACCGGCCGAGCTCCGAGTCCCAAATGTTGTTCCAGTACTTTGTGCCGAATTGGTAAAGAAGGCGACGGGCGCCTCGCTGGCTGACGGCATAGCCAACAGTACACAACTCGCCACCAGTAGCGCGGTGGAAGATGCGTGTGTGCGGTGGAAACGCAAGTGACATGGGGTCAAGATCTCCTTGGAAGGGATGCGCTTTCAAGTATTTCCCAAGGGGCACAGTATCATCGTTCTCCAGTGTGAGAACAGTATTGCTTGCTGTGATTTCGGACTTGCGATGTTGATTGGAATAACGTGGAAGCCCAGCACCGCAATGGCCCATCCATAAGACGTCCCATTCCGCTGGATCACCATACGGTGAGGTGGGGCCGTCGGATTGATGACGAGGATACCGAAGAGGTTTCTGGTAAACTGATGACAAGGGCATTGAAGGGAGCTTTTCGGTGATGCCGTTGTTGGAGAGGATATGAAATACAGTTTCGGTTGTCTCTGGGTTTTTGACCATATCGAGGTGATATCTTGGATTCGAGGATAAGATTTCCTTATTTTCGGAAAGGAAACGAGTGGCCAAGGCGTAGCGTTGGAGATTTTGACGCAGGCGGATATCCCAGTCGACGTCATCTTCGAAGATGAGAGCTGTGGTTAGATTTTGTTCGACAATTCTTCGCAAGGCATTCATATGAGTTCTCCAGCTGCCTCTGATGCCGACAGGGAGTTTAATATTCTCGTTTGGCGGAGGATAGGCGCTCTCCTTGATGCTGTCACCGGTCACGCCGTCAACAAACTCGAGCTTGATATTGCTAGTTGCAGCAGAGAGAGTGATAGCATCGCGACGATCGGTCCGAAAAGGAAGATTGAGTACCAGTATCTTTTGGAACTTGTTGTACATTAGTTCTTGTCCAGATGAGAAGTGGGGTAAGATAGAGTCAGGCTTCGGGTCTCCTATGCAGGATGACTTTCGCGACAGCTGCCACGATGAGAGTGCTAGTAAAGACCTACACCTAAAGTAGAGTTCAGAATGTCCTTCAAAGAATCGTCCTGCAGATACTCGTAGGAGTTCTCCGGTATTAACACAGGCGTGCCACCAAGATTGAGATAGAAGTACAAAAGCGCGAAGAAACAGCACGTCGTCAGAAGTCTCGGTCTGGACAGATACCAAGGCGTCCTCCTTCGTTTTGCAACGCTGAAGGAGCTACCTTTTGCGGCAGTCATCCCAAGGGTATCGATCGAAATGCGTCGCATTGCTGTTCGCGAGACATGTGGTGGGCCGGGCTACATATCGAAGACTGCGGTGTCAGTGAAGAGATCAACATTACGGCTGAGGCCATGCTGTTCTGATGGCCAGGCTAAATCGAGCCGCAATATGCTGCGCGGGATAGATTGATGATGTCGGCTCGCCAAGGCTTGCCGGACCTGGGCGGAGGTTGATGGAGCACGTGACCGACATCGGACAGGAAGAGCCCCGCGGAAAAAAGGCTCGCGACGGCTGAGAAATGCGAACGCGCTCGTGCCTGGTTCCTTGCCGCCCTTATCGATAGCGGAACGATGATTCAGTGCGAAGTCGGGCATTCCAATTTCTTCTTACCTCTCTACTTCTTTGTAGAACCCCCTTGAATATTGTTTGTTCTTGAAGCAAATACGCTTGAGAACTTAACCTTCCCACCTCGCCACGCCGTTGCCGCCACTCCCCAGGGCTCGCAATGAGCGCCATACTGTCTGCCGACGACCTGAACGACTTCATATCGCCTGGTGTCGCGTGCATAAAGCCCATCGAGACGCTTCCTGCACATCCTCCGGAAAGCAACTCTGTATGCTCAAAGATTGTCTCACCCGGCACCAATTTCTAACCAACTCAAGAACGCATACGAAGTCACCACAGAAGAGCACGCCACTGCGTCCCAGCCTCGCACACCAGCCCAAATCTCCCTCACAGATTGTTTGGCATGTTCGGGCTGCGTGACGTCCGCAGAAGCCGTTCTGGTCCAGCTGCAGTCACACAACGAAGTCCTGTCTACCCTCGACGCGCACCCTTCACTACGAACGCCGTGGCTGGCACATAATGGCACAAATGGGAAGCTGAACAATATATTAAATGGTGTTAATGGACACTACCAGCAAGAAGGAAAGCTGTTCGTAGCGAGCGTGTCTCCACAGACTCGCGCAAGCCTGGCAGCGCTCTTCTCAGTCTCAGAAGTCGAGGCTGGTAACATGATCAACCAGCTCCTCAGCGGTGCCAGTGGTCTGAGAGCTTCTGGTGTCCATGGAAGTGACTTCACTTGGGTAATCGATACCAACATCGTCCGGGAGGCATGTCTCGTGGCAGCAGCAGACGAAGTTGCTTCCACTCTATCACCAGACGTTACACCTTCTTCGTCCACGGGGTTCGAGGGTGCAATCGATACCACACCTAAACAGCCCATTCTCACATCTGCTTGTCCAGGCTGGATATGCTATGCTGAGAAGACACATCCTGAAATCCTCCCACACCTCTCAAGACTGAAGTCGCCGCAAGCCTTGACAGGAACACTATTGAAGTCTGTCCTAAGTCAGCGGTACAACGTCCCGCCCTCCCAGATATGGCATCTTGCCATAATGCCTTGTTTTGACAAGAAACTCGAAGCCAGTCGTAGCGAGCTCACTTCCACCGCCTGGCTACCGAATCACGACACCACACACGACCCTGTTCGCGACGTCGACTGTGTGATCACTGCCCGTGAACTCCTACACCTTGCCTCCGCCCGCAACATAAGCTTCTCTTCCCTGCCACGGTCTCCTCTGCCATCCTCGTCGCGAATACCGTTTCCCGACCCCTCCATAGATGCTTTTCTATTCCCTCCACGACGAAAGAACCAGAGCGTCCTCGCTGGACCTTCTGGAGGGTATATGTACCATATCCTGCGAACCTATCAAGCTCAACACCCCGGGTCTGAAATATCAGAATCTCCAGGGAGAAATGCAGATGTTGTAGTATACTCATTGACACAAGGGTCAAAGTCCATTATCAAAACGGCGCGATACTATGGCTTTCGCAATATTCAAAACCTCGTCCGAGGATTGAAACCCGCAAAAGTCTCCAAATTGCCTGGGGCGAGAATGGGCGTAAGTCGACGCCCAGGAGGGAGTTCAGCGGCTGCAAGAGAAAGTGTTAAAGACTATGCTTATGTGGAGGTAATGGCCTGCCCGGGTGGATGCACAAACGGCGGCGGACAAATCAAGGTGTCAGAAGTGGAAGAAGTGAGAGCTCTGGAAGGCATTCAATCCGTGAACAGAGAGACGACTGTCGGGAGGCCAGGTCTAACGGAGCAGAAGGAATGGCTAAGGAGGGTGGACGAAGCCTACTTCTCGGGTTCTGACGAAGAAAGCGCGGACGAGGATGGCGATCTGAATATGGTTGAACCAGAGGCATCAAAACTGAACGGGCTATTGGACGAAGACGTTGTGAACGGCATCTCCAGATCCTACATTCACAACATGATATCGCATTGGTCGGGTATTACCGGTGTGAGCACACAAGATCTGCTGTATACGTCGTATCGCAAAGTCGAAAGCGATGTAGGCAAAAAGAAGCAAAGCGATGTTGAAAGAGTCGCTGGACTGGCCAGTGCTCTAGGAGGAGGATGGTGAAGCTACTATCTGCCCACGTATACCATTGCATGAGAGGCGTTTCTACACGGTTTGAGCATTTGCAAAACCTGCCCAGGGAGGGTTGGCCCCTGATGGACGCGTGCATTAGAGGGATAAGATCTATAGAATGCAGTCGCTCTTTGAATGCACCCAGCTAAACATTTACCTACTATCCAAAAGAGAAGACAAAATGCACATGAGCGCCATGTGACCAAACTAGCACTGCCACATTCACACGCCCACCTCCCGATCCAGTCAAGCACGACGCCGTCGCAACTCTGGTACACTAACAGTCCAGCAGACCGCACCGCATCACACGCACCGCGTCATACGGGAAGCGGCCCGCCGCGACAACCCCACAAAACCCTATTTCCGCGTCACAGGTGACAATATGCTGTGTGAGCCCCTTGCGTCACACTGCCGACGCATCCGACCTCAAACATGGCGCGAGAGTGCGAGAGCGATGCCTGAATATTCCGCACCGCGAGCATCACGTTGGCGAAAAGGCACACACTTTATTTGCAACAAGCAGAACTTGTAAATTCGATTGCGCAGACCGTCGTACTGCGAATATACATGGAGACATATGAGAATAGGGAAGACGGGGGGTACTTTGCAAAGAAAAGCAGTCTGGACGCTGGAAGGAAACTATGGGCGGAACCTGCCATATTCCTCCAAGTGGTATCAAAAACACAGTCTTTTCAAATCTTCACTCCTTCCTTTTTTGCTCTGACTTTGCCGCCCTGTGAGGGCGACGTGGTGAACGACAGCTAGTCGAGTAGAAAATAGTACAGGCCGCGGATGCAATCGCGCGATAGTCGAGCTGACGCGCGCAGGTATCCATGGCGATCCCGGCGGAGGCGTGATGGAGCATTATAAAAGTACAACAGGGATGAGCTTGGGGCGCGAGTAAGGAGATGGAAAATGGAACGGGATCGAACAAACGAATCTATCCCATTGTGCGGCAAAGGAAAGGGGTGTCGCTGTCCAGAGACTTTGTTGGGAAGATTAGGGAGACGAGAGTGTGAGAAGCAGTCTTGGTGTTTGATAGGAAAGGAGTCTGGCTACAAAAAATGCCCTCTTTGACAGAAACCGTGCACACCTGTCCCATGCACCAGGAGCCCCCGTCCCAACTTTCCAAGAACCGAAGTCTGCCTTGCTGCAGGCGCCCCATAATAAGCCAATCAACCAATACAACGGGGGATACTATGCGTAAGACGATGGGGGATTGTACTCGCCAAATGCCAAATTCGCTGATGTGGGGTATTTGAAACGAACAAGATGAAAAGGAGAAAGTAGGGTAATCGCGGTCTAGTCAGGTATCTCTTACAAAGTCGCTCCGTCGCGCCCCCCGCCCCTGCGATGAAACTCTGGTGTGCGCGGGGCCACGCACCCACCCTCCAGCAGATGAAAAGAAAGATGCTCGCAATTTCCGGAAAAAGTTAAGTCCTGCCCTCTGCGCAATCTGAGAAAATGCTGCCATATGTGTGGTAATCGAGGAAATGTTAAAGGAAATGATTCAAGCGAGTGTGCGCACTGTGCGAGTCGGAAAATAAATGAAACGATTGGACCACGTTGGGTTTAGCAACGCCGAAAACACCCCTAAAATGCGCTCATTTTGACTTTTGGTCGTCCATCTAGCAAAGGGTACCCTCCCCGACTCGTGGACCGTTCCTGACGGGAGGCTGAGAGGCTCGTACGTTCGTCAACCATGAACGTGTGGCGGCGCGAGCCCGGAACTGTAATCGACGGCCGACGTAGGAAGATAGACTGCCGTAGATGGAAACCCCAGTATTACAGAATTATGGACGGGAATGGGATGTAGTGATGCGAATCGAAGTCTAACGTAGATGCTATGATGCAATGCAGGATTACCGATACATGGACTGGGTTGCTAATAGACTAGCAGCCACGCTTGACGCCCAGTCGTTGTCGTCATATGGAGGCGTCGGCCACTTCGACGGGCCTTCGTCTTTCGGAGGACGAGCCTTTGTAATTGCCAACGGTTTCGTTGGCGTCACATAGGGGTTCTGAACGAAGTAGTCGTTGCGATTTGCAGACGGCGAAGGGGTGAGATAGGAAGCGGCCGGCCCAAGGTCTTGTTGTGATTGACGGGGAGCTTTCTTCGCAGGCTGCACCACGCTTTGAGAGTGCCTGTCAAGCTTCTTGGCCGCTTTCTGGGCAGAAGCCAGGACCTCATTCAGTAGTTCTTCTTCCTCATTGGGCGTTTCGTAGCGGTTCGAGGGGTTAGATTTGTTCTGAATAGCCCTCCGCGTTCTGCTCGAAATCGGTCCATTCACCGTACTTTCGCCAGGACGCCCGTCAGAATGCGGCACTGAATGATGTCGCTTCAACATGGAGTTGGTAGTGTTGCGCGCGTTTCTGGACTGGTTTCCAGGCTGTGGCTGGCCTTCGAGGCTGTCTCGAACGTTTTGCAACGCCTTGTCCAGGTCGGAAAAGTCTGAATTGGACGAAGGCGCAGCGGCGAGTGAAGGTTGGTCCATCATCATGGACTGTCTGTTGCTGGTCGCCCAAGGAGCGCATCCAGCATTGGCCTCGATATCATCCGAGTTCGGCGACATTGGGGTCTGGTACCGACCAGAGAGACGTCGAGCCCGTTTCCTTAAATGGGAAAAGAAACTCTCCTTGTGTCCACTCGACGGTGATGCGAGACCCGAATGGCCATTCAGTGCTCGCTCAGCTTCCTGGCGGTGGACGTCAGAGTAATGATTGCCGTGAGAAGCAACCGACAACTGCCGGCCAATCTTCTTCGCTACCTTCTCGTCACTCTCTGCAGGCCGCCCACTTGCTTGAGCAGACACCGCATCGGAAACTAGCGGAGACACGGGTCTGATAGAAGGTAGAATTGGGATAGGCGCGCCGTTGGACGGCACCCCGTTCGTCCACGTAGCTCGCTTAGTGGCGTTTGGTCGATTCTTAGTGGGCACGCTCGCATCTACAGAGTTTGCATGTGCAGGAGATGGTCGGGGCGAAAGTGGTCTCGCCGCAGTGTGCTGAGGCACTGCAGGTGCGCTCTCGCGGGCAACCAAAGATCTCCGCAGCCACGATGATGTTTTCGAGGTGAGACTCGGCGACGCGTCGGGAGAATCCTTTCCGGAAATGTCGGACTGCTTGCGACCCAGTAGTCTCGACGACGAGGATTTCAAGCGAAGAGGGTCAAAGGCATCCTGGAAGAAATCGTGGGCCAGTGCTTGAGTGGAAGTCGGTCTGTTCCGGGGGTCCCACATCAAACACCAAGTGACAAAATTGGCCAAGCTCGCAGGCCATTGCGGAGATTGGAGAATGGTGTCCAGAGAGTGAGGTGCCATCTGTGCAAAACGTTAATGCCAGACTTTCGGAAATGATACGCAAGACAAACCTTTGGGAATGAGAATCCTAGTTTCTGTGCGAGTCGAACGCCGTCTTTCCATTCACCACCGCCAACCCTCTGCCCGTACTTGTTCACCCAGCTTCCCGGGCTGCCCATGATTTCACACACTCTCCAGACCTGGTCTACCTCATTTCCTCCGGGGAAGAGAGGCTTCAACGTCGCAATTTCCACAGCCATGGCACCCACTGCCCAGATGTCTACGGGAGCCGAGTACTCGCCTGCGCGTAGTAGTACCTCGGGGGCACGATACCACCGAGTCGATACGTAAGTGGTATATGGTAGCTTGGAGTGAGTTTCTCTAGCTAGACCAAAATCGGCGATCTTGATTGTGTAGACTGGAGGGGTAGAGGGAGGGGTCATCAAGGCGGAATACCTTCGGAAGGGATGCGATGAGTCATTTTGTTGCGAAGTTGAGACCAGGATGTTTTCGGGTTTGATGTCGCGATGGAAAAAGTCGCGCTGATGGATGTGCTCGAGCCCTGACATGATCTGGAACAAGATGCTTTTGACGCTGGGAGCATCGAGTGGCTTGTGATCGCGCGCCTTCATCAGCTGATACAGATTGCCATCCATAAACTCCATCGCAATGTGAAGCCGCCTGCTGTAGGGGTCTAAGAAGATGTCGAGAGCAGGAACTAGGTGCGGATGAGGCGGGAGCGACCGAAGAAAAATGACCTCACGAAGCTCCAGACACGCCGAGAACGAGTCGAATGTCTTCTTCATCGTTTTGATCGCGACCTTGAGCGCGTTAGCGGTTGACAATGGGTCAGTTTCACAACAGGTCTTACAAGAGTACCGCGCCGGGCGATGTGCGCACCTGCAGTTCGCACGCGCGCAAGCGCGACGCTGCCGAAGCTGCCGTCACCAATCTCTTTCATCACCTCATACTTCTCCTCCAGAGACGACCAGCCATTGTGCTGGTTCTGGGAATCGGGAAACATTTTGGAGTCTCACGTCGACTTTCCGCAAGATGATGGCTTGAAGGTGGTCCCAGTGATGCTGTGGGACTGCTGGTGATGAGAGACGTCTCAGTGCAAGCCTGTCAGGCCACTCACTAGAGACGAGTCCTCGAGTGTCGGGGTCGAAGAGCTACAGTGTCGTTCGGTGCATGTCAGTGTCGATGGTCGATGATGGAGAGGCGGTAGTACAGAACGATCGACTGCGGGGAGTTCGAGTCCGAAAGGGAGTGTGTTCAGTGCGTATCGAGGAGTTTGAGAGGCGATAGGAGGAGCAGTAAGGGTCCAGGTTGACGCAGATGCAGGAAGCACGAAAGAAATGAGGGACAACGGTTGGGAAAGGGCGTGTGGAGACAGGTCCAGGACCACGGTAGGCGGGTAGACTGCCGTGCGGTGGGATCCTTCTAGTTGGTGAAGAAGGGGTTAAAGTCAGTGACCATAGCTCAGGTGGCTTGATATCGAGAAAGGTCGCCCGAGGACTGTGCGTACGGGGAGACTGGAAAGTGGATTCCAGGGAGAAAGGAGGTCGAGGCAGGCCAATAGAGGGCCAAGAGGAGGTGAAGGTAAGAAGCGTGCCGCGAGGCGGTCAAATGGATTTCCCGTCTGTGATTGATGGAGGTATTGGATGGGGCCGCACGATGACTACTGGGAGAGGCGCGCCAGCCCAGCGATCGCAACGGACAGATGGTCTGGTGAAGCTGGGAGGAAGCGCAGCCGTGGGCTCGAGCATGAGTCGTTTCCGCCAATTTCGGATAAGCCCACGCCGTTAGACAGATTAGAGGGGAACAGGCGGACGGCCAGAGGCGTATGGCGAAGATCCTAAGGGCTCGAAGGGGGAAAGTCGCGCGTAGGGGCAGGAGCTGGTCGTTGCTGTGGTGAGGCCGGAGGCTGGGAGCGGTCGCGGCGTGCTGTGCTGGCAGTGCGTGGCTCGCGGCCCAGATAGATGACAATGCGCGCGCAAACAAGCGAAGCGACGCGCTGCAGAGGATGGCTGAGCGGTGAAAGTAGCAGTGGCAAGCAGCGAGACAGGTGGAGGCCGGTTGTCACGAGTGATTAATGCACGCGACGGACATGGCGGGAGAGCGATGGGAGAGAGAGTGATTGTGGCGCGACGCGGCGTGCCGACAGGAGAGGGATGACTTTTGGCGACCGACACCCCAGCGCAGTCGAAATGAGCAGGGCCGGGATGGGGGTGGAGGGCTGACGGACGCAAGAGGTGAAGGTCGGGGGGGGAGGGTACAAGGAGGAAAGCGCGTGGTCGGCTGAACCCGCCAGGGCAGCGCGCTCCAGCCCAGTGTGACACGACTCCCGTTCGGGCGGCCGTGGAATAAGTTGCGGGTGGGATTGGCCAGTCGACGCCTCCTTTTCTGAATTATTGAAACAGGCTGTCTGTGACGGACGGCAGGAGTGTTATGCAGCCTCACGTGACGTCTTGTGCAGTGCCCGAATTAGCCCTTCCTGCACAAAGTCTTATGTGCGCCGGCGAACAGAGCCAGCCTGCCAGCCCGCCAGCCTGCCAGGGCATGGCCACAGTCGGGCGAGAGTGAGGTGAGGAGGGGGCCACGGGCTGTTGCGGTTTGCCTTGCGAGCGCCTCTGCGTGCGACGGCGACGGCGGCGTCAACGAGCAGCGACAGGACCAGCACCACCTCCACCCCCAGCGCCGCCCACGTTCTGACAGCATCGGCAGCCTGCCCCTTTTCCACCCGGGATGGGTGGGCCTGCCCGTCTCCCCTGTTTTGCCCGCCGTTCCTGACCACCTGCAGCCCTATTGGTCGCTGGGCTCTGCTAACCCCCCCTTGAGCGCGGCGACTCGCAAACGGGCTACCTAACGACGCCGCCTGCATGGTCTTGCTAACGCGGATTCCACGGGAGCGCTGCTGGTGCGCCAGCGATTCATCGTCTGCAGGCACCGTCATCGCCGTCAGAGCCCTGCTCGATGCCTCGATCGTGTGTCTCACCCGTCGCGGGGCTGTCCAACTTTCTGCAACCACGGCGAACTTGGTAACAACCGGGTGCGTCTCAGCGTCTCAGCGTCATCGCCCTCGTTCCCTCGTTCTTTCGGGGTGGGGGGACCACGACCAGCCCCGGCAGAGCGACTCGGGCAGCGGAGAGCCCGTGAGAGACACTACCGTGATGATTTGCGACACCTCGCCTTGGCACACGGCTTGCGGCGAAAACTACACACAGGGAGAGTTTATTGCTGGCGTACATTGGATGCGCCGATCGACCTTTGTCACATTGCCGTCCGCAACACACTTTTCCACGGACCTGTGCCAGTCTACATGCGAGTAGCTCGCGATAATCCAATTTGCCATCCTGGTTGCCCTCCAACATGGCAACATCCGGCGACTTGTCCAATGTCCAACCCTCACGACATCCGAGGCATGCGGCTGAGCGACGTGACATCAAGCATGACCAGGTTATTCAACATCTTCCTCTCATTTTCTAGAACGTCTTCTTCCGTTTCTGTAATCCCCGTCGGGAGTCATCAAGATATATTGCCTGCCGCCCCCAAGACTTCGCTGTCGATGCCGTGGCCTGCCATCTACCGACGCGCAGACTCAGCCTTGCCGACGCGCCTCAGCTTCGCAGCCCCATAACAGTCATCCCTAGGAGATGGCTGACAACGCTGACCAGCCTCGCTGATCGAAGAATTCTGGCGTAGCAGTCTCCAGACTTCTCTCCGGAACACTCGCTTGTGCAACAACGGCGACAGGAGCAGAGTCCGGCCTCTTTGTGGACCCGCATCAGTGCTCATATCACATTCAGGCAGTACATGCCACCGGCAGTGACATTCGCGCCCAACCAATTGATCCCTCCAGTTGCGAATCTCCCACCCAAACGACGCACACGACAACCGCGTCACGTCGCGTTCGCAGGGCAACAGCACGTCTGATTGATCCTTCCCATCGCAACCCGGATACAGCTGCAGCGCTGCCCGCAAGTTATTGTGGTAAACAGAGCGCCAACACACCCTCCTAATGTACTGCCATTCCCAATTCGGCCGCATCATCTGAACGGCCGCTCTAATTAGCCTTTCGGTCGTTCTCTCGCACAACCGCCGTTAATCTCACGTCGACGAGATTTTCAAAAAGCTTTGGTCCACGCGACTTGCCCGGTGAGGCCGGCTGAGCGTTTTGCGCCACTCCTGGATGATATGGGTTTGCTCCTGCCTTTTCGTCATCGTCCAAACTGCCGGTTGTTGGAACATGATCCTTCGGGCCTGAATCCGGGTCAAGGCCTCGAACTGCAACATCAGAACCATAGCTTTAGCCTGTCCCTTCGGAGCAGGTTCCTCCACGTGGGACTCGTCTTTGCTCTGGCGACGTTTGAGGGTGGCATTGTCTATTGCTGCTTCGCCTGCAGAGCCGTCGCTTCCGCGACAAAAGAAAGCCTACGGCTGTGACTGCCGACAGAGGCAAAAGCGAGACATCGTCGCGTCTGATCAAAGCCTTTTGAAACTGGCATATCCTAGAGCACAGAGGCATTTACGGAATCCATGACGCAGGTAAGAAATGGTGGGTGGCACACGCTGTGGCGCAGAGTCCGATTGTCGTCTCCCCCTTCAATTCGTCGCTTCCTCTCACAGTAATCTACGGACTTTTATTTTACTCATCAACCCAGCCTCGCTGATGATATCATTCCAGTTATTGCTACTTCTTTCGATATCACGCTTCGCGTAGTCGAGACCAATGTCGAACCATCTTCCAGCCAAGTCGACAGCAGAACTAGGCATCCCTGTATTACCATGTTGTGAGATGCGAGACATGGCATTCGGTGTCCGTGAAAAGCTTGACGTGATGCAGCTACTCATTCTTGTGTGGTACCAATCCCCACCTCGACTTGACTTCCAGGATTTGATCCCCGCGCAGGATCAAGTTTACCACCTTCGTCTCGAAGACCCGCCACTTCGGCCAGCGATATGCAAGGCTGCGAATGGGTCATGTCCCCCGTCTCAGGAACGTTCAGGATCAACCCTTTCGGTCAACGGCAAAGGACCGTCCCGGACGATAAGATATGCTTATTCCAGCGATCCGCGCAGACCCATTCCTCCGTAGACCCAGTAGTAAGCCTAGCAAAAGGCCGTTCGGAACTGGCACACTCAACCAGAAACGAAGTACGACGTGGCTGACGTTATATGTTGGATTCTGACAGCCACGGACATTGGTCGCCGCAATGGGTGATTTAACGAACAGAGGCCCACTCTCGCTCAGTTTGTCGAGCAGAGCGAGCTTACTCATCTTCTAAGCAATGCTAGTACTTTCATGATTTTTGAAGCGCGTCGTTCGCATGGTCACTACGATGAATGTGATTCGTACACGGTGCTTCCACACGTTGCCAGATAACTCGCAGTTTACAATGAACCTTATAGAACATCACAGTGCAAATGCCACTAGTAGAGATCCTGGTCATAGCCACAAATCGCTGCAGCATCGTATTTGCTGTTTCTCGTCCAATACTACACATCCTCCGGACTTTCTTCTTCCCAGCCAGCCCTCCTCCACTCAACATGACACCAACCACTATATCCAGACAATCTGGTCAACCTCGCGCTCCCCATACTTTCTTTCCCCGAGTAACAAACGCACACGCAGAAGCAGTTTTAGCACTATCCACCACACCGCTCCCACCACGTCACCCCCCACGCATGCAAGTTGTGCACATTCGCATGGAACTGCCCCACAACGCGAGTCTTGACACGAGTCTAGCGGCTCCGAAGCGTTGTTTGCTTTCCCCGCGACCGTTGCAGGTACCGAGGTTGGTTGTAGTAGTTTCCTCCATGGGAGTATGAAGATTCTTGACCGCTCTTGACCGCCTTTCCGACCGGGAAGCGGCTAGGCCCGAAGAGAGGCGGTCCACTCAATAGCCACATGGAGTTCCCACAAAAGTACTTTTTGTGTTGGATGGGGCCGGGCGGGGTTGGGAGAATGGGTTGGAGTCTGGACTCATGGATGGAAAGACACCTAGGGCGAGTTGGGCATGTGGAGGGGTTGACACGTAAGTTTTGCACACCGACAGAAGAAAATATGGTCATAGAGGCACACCAAAATTATCAAGTTCGGAATGATGAGTTGGATATAACAAGAAGACTAAACTAGGAGGATGATCAAGTTCATTGTGAATGCTATGCAGCACTGTCTCATCTACATTTCAATTAGCAGAGGCTCGATACGATCGATTACGAATAAAGCATTGTAGACGACGAAATATCAGTTCTCCAAGGTGATGTTTGTTTCTTCAATGATGAACTCGGTAAGAACACAGCGAATACAAGTTGTTCATCATATCGAGGGAATAGAAGCGAAGAATTTATCAACTTACTCTGAATGTTTCGAGCGTCCATTCCTTGCGCTTTGCGTGTGAATACTATTTGGTCGAAACGTCAGTAACGCTCGACTAAGTAGGCGACATGATGGGGGGAGGGCGAGTATGCCAGGTCCATCTGAAGTCAGGCTAATAACTTATTAGCGAAAAAGTCCCTCGTATGTGGTTGCGCCAGAATAAAACACACCTCATTAAATCAGATTATTTGGAAGTGATCATGCAGACAAACGCTCGTTACAACGTTGCCCGTTCACACAGTGTGAATATCAAGAATCATCATTGAAGATGGACTGCTTCTGAAAAGAAAATCACGGCTTCGTACCTATAGCCATTAGCATGAGTTTCACAGTTCTTTCACATGAACCATGATTTCGATGAAAATCAGAGATGCTGATCTCAACAAGTATCTCTCCTTCCAAACATCCACAAGGTTGTACGCCTTGTTTTGAACGAATGCTGGTTGGATAGTACGATCTGTCCGCCCGTTGCATCGGAGGTCTCATCATGAGAAGTATTGGGATAGCGAGAGATGAATGAGGGAGATGTACCTATTGCAACCCAGGTTAGCGCCAGATTCAGACAAGTAGGGGCTGAACAAGTAGGTAGCGAAGCAGAGTCAGACAAGGCTGAAACTTATTTGGACAGTATCGACAAAGTATATTCAGAATGAGGAATGCCTTTCCGTGTCGTATGATCATCACCCTGCGGATTGTGGAAAAAGGAAACTGAGTATCGTACCTTTACCTGAGCGATAGATGCTGCAAAAATCTCTACGTGATATCAATTGTGATGCGATGTTATCCATCCGATATTCGCGGGAGACAAGGCCCAATATACGGTCGTTTTACGCGCGCCGTGGATATACGTCCGAGTACCGCTGCTGAAGCCGGGAAAGTCTCTATAAAAAATCAGCTGGTGTCTCTGATCCAAAGGTGTAAGTCGTCGCTGCAGTTAACGTTGCATCATTGTAATTCTAGAGTATTATAGTCCTTCATGGAGTTATAGGAGTTGGATTGTTTTGAAGTGTAATCTTGTGCGACCGATTGGAGAGTGAGTATCGACTTACCAGCAAGAAGCCTTGGGCACCATGCATCTACTTCACACAGTGTCCGCAAAATCGCCGAAAGGGCTATGCGTAGCGTATGAGGCGCAGGTGATGAATTGTTGAAGCAGTGTTGAGGGAAAGAGAGAGCTTCACGAGGGACGGCAGAGCTCAAATTTCGGACGGATCTAGCGGGAAAACGTTTGACCGAGATCCCGGCGTTGGCCCCGCTCCACCCGCACACAGCGGTTTTCGCAATAAATTAGAATTTTAGCTGGCTCCCACGTGCCAGCTGCTTTGAGGGTACAATTGGGCCGCAAGCAGTGGGTATGCAATTATATTGTAGTATATAGGTTTTAGTTTCTGGAAAAACTTTTACTTGTAATGAGTCTCCGTCGGAAGGTGCACCGTCATCCTCCTTACCTCTTCCTGCTAGTAACTCTGGCTGAGAGCCCAGTTCGAGTCCGGTGGTATTCGACCCACTCAAGTAGGTAACTCTTGATGCTGGGCGAATCTAAGCAATGAATACTATTGTTGAGGGAAGCAATTCTGCAAACACGTATTCACCATTGGGCGGCGGCGCTGGAATACTCTTGTTAGGGTTGGAAAGGGTGAAGAGGGCTGGTGTATCGACCGATTTTTGCTCTTCGGGCTAATTAAGCTAATTAATGTCTTTTGCCATTTTTTTCTTACAAATTATCTATCATGACTACTATTTTTTCCCCTTAATCACCTAACGTTATAATATCTTCTTTCCGGAAACAATCGTTCTTAGGGCTAGCTAGCCATGTCGGTGCAACGCCTTCAATACCATCACACTTGTTAGTTAGTAGTCAAGCCTTCTCACTATTATTCATACATCGCTCGTCTTGGTAGGGATAGTATACAAGTGCATTCGTAAGATTGGGGGTATCCATCCGCCTCATTAGATGCAATGATGCTTGATGCATGCAGGCCCTCAACGACGCCGCCACCGTCTATCGATCGATCATCAAGCATTGCGCCAAAGGATTTTGCAACGCTGTTTGCTATGCACATCATTACAGGAAATATTCACCGCGAGTTCCTCGTCCTGCCGGCACTGCTCGGCGGTTGTCTGGAACCGCGCTGAAGATCTGGAAGCTGGGTTGCAAGTCTTCTCCAAGATTCATAATGGAAGCGACATTGCCGCAGCGGTAGCAGTAGTTCGGTGCTGACCAGACTGTTACTACGTCTTTGTCTTTGAAATGGTACTGTGGAAAGTCAGTTGCTTCCTGTATCTATCCTGCACGAAGAACATGCCTTGTAGCCTTCATTGACCAATTGATGAGCTCTTGCAATGAGCTGAAGACCATTGACGTGGTTGAACTGCACAAGTTAGAAGGTGATATTTATCATGCAATGTGTCAGTACGAACTTCCGAAGAAACCTTGTCCCCGAAAAGCCAGCCAGCGCCCCGGGGAGACACGGCCCACGTATCAACGTCCTCTGGATCACTCCACACCAGATCGCAAAAGGCGCCCTCATGAGGAATCTCCTGTGCTCTTGCAACGACGCGAATTTGATCGAGGGTCCTTATCTCTGGACTCAGACCTCCGTGGACGCAGAGAACCTTGCCATCGACAATGGCAGCCAAAGCCAGGAAATCAAAGACCTGACAGCAGGCCTTCCACACCGATGCGTTCCCGTACTTTGTCTGACACTCCTCGTAGAATCCATACACTTGAGTAATCTGTCGAGATTCGTGATTACCACGAACAAGAGTGACTCGGTCCGGAAACCTGGATGAATGAGCCTCGATGGAAACGTAAATGCTGAATAGAGCACTAACTTCGCCTTCAAACACATCAGTAGTGTGAACGTCTCCAGGCTGAAATAACCTCGGTCAACAAAGTCTCCCAGGAAAATATAGTTTTGTTGGCCACTGAAGCCCACACCTGGTACATTCCGGCCCGCTTCAGACTCGTCTTCGGTACTTCGTCTCCCAGTGATACTGCGACTTCGACCTCTCTCCTCTTCCTCTTCCTCCTCCTCGTCTCCATCCCCATCGTTGGGGCTGCTTGGGCCTGTATAACTGCTGTCTTTCTGGAATCTCCTCTTCATCTTCCGCTTGACCTTTGGGTCTGTTATGGTAGTTGGCGGTTCGATATCGGCAGGGTTGATCAGCGGCACGCTGGGGGCTACGGGAGCAGTGGGGGAATCACTGGGCATTCCGCCAGCGACTCTGAAGAGCTCTAGGAGGTCGTAGAACTGGCCGTGGATATCGCCGCAGACCGTGACGGGCGTTTGAACTGGCTGGATGTTTGATTCTGTTTTGCGTCATAATGTTAGCAGACTGTGTGCGACGCACAGCTTGGACCATATACAGCGTAGGAGCATGCGGGGCCTTGATGTTTTGAGCTGTAAACATGGGATGGCGTACCTTCCATGAGACATTCCTTAACAATCTCGCAAAGACGCTTCATGTCCGCCTCTGGCAGATATTTGCACCGCTTTGCCTGTTCCAGCCACTCGTCTGGCCCAGCGCCCTTTGCGAGGCGGGCGGGACCTGGCTGCGGAACGTCGCTGTCTTTCGCCATGATTCGATTGCAGCGAGCGCCAAGGAGAGGGGGTTTGAGTTTTTAGAGAGACGTCGGGCAGGGCCAGAGAAGCTGTAGTTGCGGTATAGGAGGACGCGGTCGTGTGACGGAGTGGATTATCAAGCGTGTCGAGGCCGATTCCTGCGATAGCATCGGGCTGCGGCTGCGGCGCGGGGGGGCAGGTGAGAGGAGGTGGCAACGGGTTGGAAGCTTCAGCAGCAATGCATCGACCACGCACGATGAAGTGGTCCCGCGGCTGGACGTCGCGAGATGTGCAGCGAGGGCAGCAGCAACTTGGTCCGAGCTCGGTGGCGGCGGGCAAGCGCCGGCCACATTCTCGCCATCGGGCGCGGTCGAGGTCGGCGTCTGGCTTCGTTGCTGCTACTGCTGCTTGCTCCCCCCGCCGCGATTGCTGCACGCGCAAGTTGCCATTGCCTCGTTTGTTCGCTCGCATTCGACGACCCGGTCGACCTTGCGCAGAACCTTCTTGCGCGCCTCTCCTGCCTCCCAATGTCACTACCTACAAACCAACGCCGTCTCCACCACCAAGTTCCTTTCCTGCTCACCTAACTTGACAACCCAGGGACGGGCCCCCGCCATTCCTCGCCCAACTACAGCGCGCCTCTCCCCATGGCACCTCAGGCGGGAGTCAACGGCGTCCTTCCCGTCTCCCTCCTCCAGAAGAATGCCCCCGCTTCAGCACCCCGCGGGCCCAAGCCGCCCCAGCAGCGACTGAAGCTGCTCATGCGACGACTCCCCCCAGGCTTGACCAAAGCTGAGTTTGAGGACAAGCTGGGAGACGAGTGGAAGCTTGGCTCCGGCAAAGTCGACTGGTTCCTCTACAGGAAGGGCAAGGTCTCCAAAGAGCAAGTTTCCCACGGCAGCGATATAGACACGTATTAACACTGCTACAGCGCAGCCAAGCCCTCGAGGCCTTCCAGGGCATATATGCATGTCACTTCCCAGATTTATCTCGAACCTCTCAGCGACCGTGCTCGTACCGTCAACTGGGCTGATGCTGCCAAATCCTCCCAAGATGCTGCGCTCATCGGTCCGCCCACGCTAGAGTTTGCGAGCTTCTACCGCGTCCCTACAGGCAGGAAGCGGTACGACAATCGTCAGGGGACCATCGATCAGGATCCGGAATTTAAGGAGTTCTTGGAGAGCTTGACCAATCCGATCGCCAAGCCAGCGGCGGGTGAAGGCGAGGCCCGCAAGAACGAGAAGATCACCACGACACCCTTGATCGAGGCCCTCAGGGAGAAGAAGGCCAACAAGGATAAGCCACAGCCCAAGGGTAGCCTGAAGCATGGCCGCGGCGAGTCGAAGGATGATGCAGGAGACAAGACTGAGCGCAAGATCTTGGGCAAGGCTGGTAAAGAGGCAGGAACGGCATCGGCGGACAAGAACAGGAAGCTGAGCAAAGCTGAGAGGGCAGCCAAAGAAGCCGTCAAAGTCCTTAATAAGGAAGCTTCCTCATCCAAAGATAATGGCGCAGCTGTGTCCGAGAAGGCATCTTCGGCAACGCCATCCCCTGCTCCAGAGCGCAAGCGCGGAAATGCCAGCATCGCGAAGTCGATGCTTCAGCGCGATTTGGGTATAGGACCTGCTGCGAACCGCCGTCGAGGAACGAAGAGAGAGCTCACTTCTACTGCATCAGACACTCCAGCGCAGACCGAGGACACTGCAACTGGCAAGCAGAAAATGAAAGAAGCTCCCGTCGCGCCAGCCGCAGCAGCCATTGCCGAAAAGGCAGGACCTGCCTCCCCTAAGAAAGAGCAGAATCGGCCATCACGCTCTGAACGTCGTGCTATGAAAGCATCTACCTTGGCGGAGAGGACGAATAATAAGAATTCGGCGGACGATGCAAAGTCGCAGGCCAAAAGTCCCATCGCTCCTGCTCATACCATCCTCAAGAAACCGCAGGCCACTGCTTCCCCAGCACCTCCGAAGGGACCAGCAGCCTCGCGCGCACCACCTACAGAGCCTGCCGCCGCAAGAGCTTCCTCGTTGCAATCTCAGGCAGCTCCCATCAAAGTGGACGCAATCGCCTCTCGTGCAGCCTCTACAGGCTCTCAAGGTTCTACCCCAACTGTGACAGGTCGTCAAGCATTCTTGAAGCACGCCAACGCGTCCCAAGGCATTACAGAGGAATTGATTGGGGAGGCATTGAAGGTGTTCGGAGCCATCGAGAAGGTCGAAATCGACAAGCGCAAGGGTTTTGCTTATGTGGACTTTGCTGAATCGGAGGGACTCGCCAAAGCAATCGCAGCCAGCCCTGTCAAGGTCGCTCAAGGTGCAGTTCAGGTCCTTGAAAGGAAAGAGAAAGTCGTTCGACCTCCTCCAGGACCCCGCCACCACCCAGGACCTCCAATGGGTCCTGGTCGTGGCCGCGGAGGGTTCGCTCCTCGTGGTAGAGGTCGAGGTGGTGCTAGGGGTGGCCATGTTGCTCCACCTACTGACGTAGCCTCGGCCGCTGCTGCTCCCGTCCCGCCAGTCACTCCTTCAACGAGCGAAATCACAACTTGAGTTCTTCCGGTGCGACCGAATGTGTACGCAGAACACTACGCAGAACACTACGCAGAACAAGACGATGGTGCTAGTTCACTCCCACCAACGCGCCCCGTCGACTTTGAACTCTCATACCACGATCGGCATCGTTTATCACAGCACATTTAAAGATACTAGCCGCCAGGTCTATCCATGCAACGGAACCGACGCCCTTGGTCTGGCTGACAACGTTGAATAGCTTGTGAGTATGAGATGAGGCTCCCTGTGGAAGGGGGGAGGCCTGAATGGCCCCCTCTCGAGATTCAGACGCTACTCAGTGTTGGACGGGGGTGTATAGCTACCTTTATGCACTGTCTCTCTGCGAGGCAGCCATATCTGAACGGATGGTTACATGACACTTAGTCAACAAGATGATAGGTTTTGGCTCCGGCCGTCGTAGAATACTTACGCTCCATGGCGAGTGAAAGCAATATTCGTCATTCTCTTGAGGCTCGAGAACTCTTTTCAGTTCACACTTCCCACTCTCTGGACCAGTTCGTTCCTTGTCGGTGACCTTCCAAGACTGGCGTGATCGTGAAAATATGTTTTGCATGGTTCGACTGGTCTTAACGCGCCCAGTTCAGATCAGATCCGAGGACGTGATTCCATCTAACAACGTTCAAGTAGCCCAAACCAGATTAGCCCGCTCTGTATTGTTTTTTTTTGTGACATAAATGATGCTGCAATGATGAGCAATAACGCAGGTCAATTTTACATCAACACGCTTCATCGGAATTAGGGGGACCTTGGCCAAGAACGAAACCCACATGGTCGCTTTCACTAATTAACCCACAATAGTTCTCACACTATATGTTGCAAACATACTTCAAGATAAGTTGGTGGGAGCAAACCTTTAATAATTGACCTCGCTATGGGATCCCCGTATGCTGTTCTATGTACAAGGTGCGCAAAAGTCCCATGTCAGAATGATATCCAACGCTTCTAGAGCCCTTCAACGCCGAACGCCAATGCTGTGTCTGTGGATGATCCTGCTCAACGCTCCCATGCGCCACTCGATATTTCCTCCCACACCACGTTCATATCCCGAAATAGTACTTTCCGCGTTCGTAGACGAAGAAGCTGGTTGCAGACATGGGAATGATCTTGATGTAGCCGATGGTGAGGCCGACGAAGAAACCTCGCCATCCCCGTTCCAGCCAGATCCTTTTGGCCACCTCGACCATCCCAAGTCTATGACCATCTCCCACTACTCCACCAACTTGCATGCGCCGCCGTATTATCTCGAGAGGATATGATACGGTCTGAGAGAAGAAACCCGCGAAGCCACCGGCGCTGAGTTCGGCCCAGTAGCGCAGTTGCGCAGGCTTGTGATTGCTTGTACTCGATTCCTCGCGCTCCGTATGTGCCAAGGTGGTGTATGGTGCCAGTACTGGCATCCTCATCACGTCGGACATGGTGTCGTGTGCCAGGAAACTCGCCCCAGCATACGGTAGCATGCCCATCATTGTCGGCATAAAACCCCGGAAAAAGTTGGCCAGGCCGTACCTAGGGGCGAAATTTTCCACGGCGTTTGTTGCAGCGGCCGACACCGCGTTGGATGGGTTATGGACCGGGAGTGGAGGGCGCTCATTGTAGATTTTGCGACATATGGAGCGAAGGGTGGAGCGCTGCGCTTGCCGGGTCTCAAATGCTAAGCGCACACGAATGACTTCTAGAGGATATGTGAAGAATACGGAGACCATGCCAGCGAGGGCCCCGGATGCAAAGCGTCTGCCCGGCGTCTCCTGGGCTTTGTTTATGATGAAGGCGGCACGAATCTGCTCGTATGCGAGGAACTTGATACCAGCGTAAGGAAAGATGCGGAGCAGGGTTGCGGAATGGCCCTTGAAGAGACCTTGTACGCCGTTTGAGACGTAGATGTCTCTCATGGCAATTGGGAGTCCGGTCCATTTTCCCGTGTACTTTGCGAAGTTGGGGTTGGAGGTCTGGAAAAGGATCTTGACGCGGTCGAGGGGTCCGACGAGTGTTTTTGCCTGAAGCATCCCGTTAGTATTGGTATTTAAAGTCGGCGACCGCGTCGACGTACAGCGCATCCGGCCAATCCCCCCGCAATGCCGCTCTTGAGTAGGTACTCTGGGCTTTGCTTGTCAATCCTCCGCTGCGGTTTCCCACCCAGCATGTTGTCCTTGTTTACCACTGGTGAAGCATCGCCAGAAAATATGTGCGATCCGGGGCTTTTCGCGGAGACGAGTGTTTGTTGCGCGGTGGTTGTCATGGTTCGGGAATGTTCTCAGAAAGACACATGGCCGCCCAGGATGCTCTCGGACATCCAGTCTCTCGGTGGGCTTCGACGTCTACAAGCTCATGGACATGTCTCGAAGTAGGAGTTGACCGAAGCAACTATGGCGATGCACGAGGTGGAAAGGCTTGCGGCGTGCCGCCATCGGGATATCGACGAATGACGCAAAGCCGAGGTCTTGGCACGGGCCCGATGAGAGATCTCCGAGCACCGCGACCGCTTAGCAACGGACTACACAACACAAACACCACCGCCTGATTCGACGGATCAGACTTTACCCCGAACTCTCAAGCTGCTCCAAGGCCATCTTAGGGATGGAACATCCGCGAAAGAAGACACATTTGGCGCACGTTACCTAACGAACCGCATATTGTTGACTGTGGCATCCAACTGACCATTTCTTTCAGCCAGCTCCTGGGCCAGGGCGGTAGTGATACAGAACTTGGCCTCCCGCAGGACGCACAACAGTAGGTGCACAGTTTCATCCAGAGTTCACTGCTTTGTTGTTTCTCGTCGCCTTCTCCTCCTGGTACCTCCACGCACTGCCAGGAACGTCTAACCTTCGTCCGGGTAACAGGGAACCGGTGACGAGCATGGACGGGGTGGATACCTCAACCTGCACATGCATCCTCTTCCAGAACAGGACTCGTGACATCACTCTCGTCGACATCCCCACATCCATTGCTGTAGCCCAGGGCACAGACGACACTATCCTCTCTATCCCAGCTTTGGAGAAGCCGTACGTGATTGACCCGGAGCCGAAGACTGCCAAGGGGAAGCGCAACCTCACAAAATACCTTGCCTATCTTTCTGCTATCCACACGCGCCAACAGGATGATATTGAGGGTGCACTTGAAACCATCCGTCGCCACGTTTCCGGACCGTGGTGCAAACCTCGCAAGCTACTGACCCAAGACCCTAAACCCAGGCAGGGCAACAAGTCCATGGATGTCGATGACCCAGAGAAAGAGCTGGATGCTTGTTTGAGGGAGTGGAGTGGAAGCAAGGGAGCCAAGGGAGCCAAGGGAGCCACGGAAGCCTTCAACTTTGACCAGATGATGGCAGCGATCAACACCTCATTCGACCCGATTGCTAGTTTAGATGCAGATCAATGGTTCATGTCGTGCAAGCCTGCAGCTGATGATGCCGATGAGCCATTGGAGGGAGAGATGGCTAGGCCCGGATCTGACGACGCGACGGGTAATGCGATTGTCGTACCTGAAGAGAGGGAGCCATGGAAGCCTGCCTTTCACAACGCTGATAACTATACCGTAAAACTCACCGTCTCACGCTCGGGAGCCCGCACTGTGGGTGAACAGGAGTACAGTTTCAGGATCCCGCCTAAATCTGCCTTCTTCTTCACCGATGCTGAAGAGCCTGGGTCATTTCGTGCCTCCCTTCGTGATCTCGCGGATGAATATGCACTACCTCGCCGTTTCGACTTCGTCCTACTAGATCCACCATGGCCAAATGCCTCGGCGAAGAGGAAAGGTGACTATGAACAGTTCGGAGGCATACCGCACCTCAAGAGGCAAATCGGAAGAATGGATATTTGGGACTGTATAAACCGAAACGCCATCGTCGGTGTGTGGATCACGAACAGTGCCAAGGGGAGGGAATCTGTCACTGGTCCCAACGGAATCTTTTCAACGTGGAATGTCGGCCTGTTCGAAGAGTGGATCTGGATCAAGACTACTGTCTCTGGAGAACCAGTGTCTAACATGGACAGCGTCTGGAAGAAGCCCTACGAGACTCTGCTCCTTGGCAGAGCTGCGCCCAACGCAGTAACAAGGATGGCCGACACTGCCAATATCAAGCGGAGAGTCATTGCAGCTGTTCCAGATATCCATTCAAGGAAGCCGTGTCTCAAGGAATTGATTGAGCCATACATGCCCAATCCGAAGGACTATAGCGCTATCGAGATCTTTTCTCGGTACCTTGTATCTGGATGGACGTCTTGCGGCAATGAGGTCCTCAAGTTCAACTGGGACAAGCACTGGGCGTCGGGCTCTGAAGACAAATGATCTTTGAGTACATAGCATGTGCACTCAACAGCGGCACGTGTGGGATCTGTGGGTGGTTCAAAGTGCCATGCAACAGCACAGGATGGGTATTGCCGGCCGACTCTTCCATGAGCATGGCCAACGCTTGAACAAGCATGTACAATAGAAGGCACATGCGACTGCCGCGCCAACTCTAAATGGATCTCGAATCTGGCACTTTCACATGATCAGCGTCTGCACTCTAGAGCCTCTCTACCTCTGTATCTTTTAGACTATCCAAGAAGCAGCGAGAGCTGCGAGGTCCACGGGCCAGACATGCCGTATTGCGCCGATCCCTCAGCCGAAGCCTCGTCCAGATCACACCTCGGGCCTCGTCTTCTGGTCATGCAGGGTCCTCTGCGCTCCACCATATTTGACATGAATGTGGGGACAGCACTCTCGTGCAGCTGCACTGCAGTGGGGGACTGTCAACCAAAGCTTCCGACCCTCGGCGAGCACATGCCGAGCACATGCCGGCAGCACGAGCGAAGATGGCATTCATTCACTTATTCATTGGGCAGCACATGATATGAAGCAGCACGCAGCGAGCACCAACCAAAAGCGCATAATATGGCAGTGTGACTGCTACGGGTCTCTCGCCGTGTCGCCGCCGCCTCTCCGCCGGTGTGGCTTGTGAGCCCAAGGCTCCGTATCCCATCCCATGCCATGCAACGCGCACTTCGCAGCGCGCCGCATCCGCGACGTTTTCCACAATTCCCCCCCCCCCCGCGCGGCCGCAACCCCCAAATGCCGCGGTTGACGCGGACATCGTCGTCGGTATCCGCTCGTCGAGACGAGGACGGGCGTGGGGCGAGGGGGACCCCCAAAATTCCCCAAGCTAAACGGCGGCCCCCGCACTACGCCGACACGTCCGCCTTGGGTGGGAGATGCGATGTGGATAACGATTGGGGGTGAGTCGCACAGCATTGGGCGGTGACGGGCACGTCCTTCACCGCTGCGCAGCCTTACGAGAGCCAGAAGTCGCTGACGCGCTGTGCAACCCCACGGCGCGCCCGCGCTGACAGCCTCAGATGCCATTATCTGACTCCTCGACTGCCTGATATGGGCATGAGGGAGCTAAGCGTCAGTCTCGCGAGCTGCTGGCCAGTTGTGGAGGTGGTGGCACCCATCAGCGCCGTGAGGATGACGGTTACACACAGCACGGCGCTGAGCAGTCGTTGGACAGGTGTCCGGCGGGCGTCAGCTGCTGTTGTTATATCCAGCGGGGTTGGGCGGTGTTTTGGCTCTTTGCGCATGAGAGTGGCTCACCGAAGTCCGGGGGCACAGGCGGTGTTGATGGCAGGATCGGAGGCGGAGGCTGCATGGCGAGCGCTCTTCGCTCCGGTCCGTCCGCTGTGCCTCTTCTCACGAGCTGCAGCGTCGTTGATCCCGTGTTGGTGGGATTGTCGCAGCTGTCGCGGATCTGCCCGTCCAGCCTGTGTCGATGCAATCCAGTCGCGGGTCAAATGCTGCCGAGCATGTCACTCGCTGCGTTTGGACTGTTGCGTCTGCGGTTCCAGGCTCCGTGGGGAGGGGGATGTGCGACAGGGAGCTGATCACGACAAAAATCCAGGCCTGCTCGAGGGATGGACGGAGGTACCGTGCCAGACCACGAGCATGCTGTGCTCCTTTTTTCGAGGGTCGAGGATGCTTGTTCTAGTGAATGGCTATCTCGCCCTACGGCAACTGGGGCGAGATGGCGGCGCTCGAGGCCTCGACGCTACATCTGTCTTCTGATTCATGTGCAGCGGCGTAGAAGCGGCGAAGAATCTGCCACCACTTGCATGTCAAGTCACCGAAGTTCAACCACAAGCGGTGGCGGCCGCTCGCTGCTACCTTCCACGTGTGAAACCAGACCATGGCCAATCTTGCATGACTTGGTGAAACACGCTCTCGAATCGACGTCAGTCTGCGACCTTCTTGGACGAACAACCGGCTGATAGCGCAGAGGCAAAAAGGATGAATCGCAAGCCGACGGTTGTAAGTGCTCAAAGGGGCAAGTCGGCGCCGTGCAGAAGCAAGACGGTCTGTCGCTGCCGAGCGAAAGAAAAAAAAATAAACTGGGGTTGCAGAAGAGTCATTCACGAGCCAGCTTGGTCGAGCATGTGGGAACAATTTCGCTTTCTCTAGGGCTATTTGGCGCCTCGTTACAGGGCATCAGGCTGTAGACGAGGCTTGGGACCGTCGAGGGCCGGACATGATTTAGAAGGGGCGCGAGACCTTCTATGCATATGGTGATGGTCCGTTCGCCCCCAGGATCTCGGACCGCGACAACGTGGAAAGACGGAGACGGAAAACGTGGACATCTGACACTGTGCCCTAAATTAGAGCAATGTAGGCGGTGCGGCTGTTGCGGTGGGAAAGAGTGAACAGGTGTTGATGCCCGAAACAGCTGGGAATCCTTCCCTTCCGCAGCGGATGCGTGGATTGCTGACGGCATGCGTTCGCATCGTCGTCGCGACGTGTGTGAGATGGACTCAGCCTTGCAGTCGTGTTTGGGGTTTTGATAAGTGCGCCATGTCCCTTTCACCGCGTCCAGCAACCTGTTCTAAACTTGAGTCTTCGGGGGGAGGCACGGACGACGGGCGACAGGGCTGACTGACTCTGCTCCCTCCTCCCTTCTCCCCGACGCCTCGAGCACATGTCGGGGCGTCGCATGGTTGTTTTAGTGGCAGGCGGCGGCGACGGCGGCGGACGTCCGCTTCACAGGCCGGCGGATGAATGGTTCCACTTCCTTCCTCTTCAGCAGAGAGGGAAGAGAAGCGAAGGCTACCGCTAGAAGTGGTCACGGAGGCTGGTCGGAGTCTGCCCGGACCCTGTGGATCGTCGCGCAGGAAAAGACTTACCCCAGGTTCCGCGCCGGCTAATCCACGGACTCGCACGCCCGCCTTCAGGCTTCAGGAAGGTTTGGGCTTGCGTTTCGTTTCACCCCCCATGCGCCCGTGGCGAAGAACAGGAAACGTGGAGGTGGGCACGGGCGAGGGGGCGTCAGGAGGGCCATGAGGGCGTGGTGCCAGTAAGGCAGCAGACAGCGTGTGTGCCACCTCCTGTTGCATGTGCCAAATCACCTCGAGGTGTCGTGCCTTGAAGTGTCGATTGGGCACCGATGTCGCAGGCCACCGGGCGAATAGCAAATAACAGCACCATGACGAAAAGGCTTCACGGAGGAGGCAGCCGTCAGCCGGAGAGGCTGTTTCCCGGGGGGGTCAACGGCTCCGGCAGAAGGTGCGGGATGGGGAAAGGGCACCCTCGCTCGATATCCGAAAATTGATCGCCAGACTAAGCTTATTGGAATTCTTAGTCGACGGGGCGTGGGAGCTGAGGGCGCTGAGCCTCGTGGGGGTTGGTTGGTTGGGTCCGGGGGGATGTGAAGCCCGGACGGCCTGCGTGTTAGGACGGGGCGCGACGAGACGAGGCAGCAGCAGGACGGGCGACGCTACGTGAAGAGTGTCGCAGGCTGCCAGCGAGCAAGAGACCAAGGAAGCAAATGGCGGTGGTGAAGGCGACGCTGGCTCAGCATGACGGCCGACGAGTCATCGCGCACTGCTCCAGAGAGGAGCGGTGACCTGTGCAGAGGCAGGGGGTGGGGGAGCCAATGCCGGAAGCTTACAGCTCATCGCGCTCCCTGACCGAAGCAGCGGTGACTGACCGCCTCGAGCAAAGTAATGAGACGTGGCGTATTTCCTGGAGAAAAGAACTGCGCCGTGCGGAGGATAAAGAGCGCGAACAGACCCACCGCCCGCAGCCCACCCACCTTGAGACGATCCCACGCTCCAGGCCTCCGTCCTTGTACACACGTACATAACTCCTGACAGTAGCCATCTGGCCAGGCCACCTGATCCCCACTCCCACTCCCACACTCCTGCTGGAACACATTTAATCATCCATCGCCCTCCCTCTGGCACAACAAGACTCCCCACCGACGACTTTGTTGTTCCAAGCCACCAGAACCAGTTTTCGCCTGCCCAGATCAAGATCTCGCATCCGATCCGCGCGTCATACATACCGACATCCTCGGCCTACCTGCACCGCGCTAGCATCGCCATCCGCGCGACCACAACACGGCAAACTCTCCGACCTCGCCCGAGTGCGGCAGATATACCAGGCAGCATCCCACCGAGGAACATAGCCTTTACCTTTGCACCTCCGCAACCATGCACTTCGAAACGACTCCAGAATCCTCTCCCTCCAAGTCGATAGCCATCTCCATCGGCACCATGGCGTCGCCGGCTTCCATCTTCAGCACATACTCGCAGGGCTCACCCTCGAGTCGCGGCTCCACGTGCGCCTATCCTTCCTGGCCCACGGCATCCTCGCTCGAGTACACCAACACGCCCAGCTCCTTCATCACCGACGCCGACCTCTTTGGCTGCGACTTTGACGACGAGGTGCCCTTCCTCGAGGAGGCTCCTGCTCCTCCCCAGGTACCGCCCATGGCACAGGCATTCCCCATCCTGCCTCCCATCTACGCGCCCGAGAAGCCCAAGAAGCAGCGCAGGCGCAGCAGCGGACGTAAGCAGCGTCGCCCCTCGAAGCCCATGACTCCCATCGCCGAGTGAGTCAGGACGGCGACTCCGCTTATTGACTCTATATGACTGTAAGTTGATCACAAACGCGTCGAATGACACGACAGACGCTGACCCTCTCCCAGTCACGGTCGATATCAACAACAATCGTCGCGAAAGGCGCGCGCGTCTCGCCGTTAGCGCCGCGGTTTCATCTCCACCACTCAGAGATGGCTGACACATGCCACACGTGGGCGTGGAGCCAACTCTCCGCAATCTGCCCTTGCGGGAGCGTATCAGGAGCATCATTTCTTCTTCCTGGGCACCGTTGGTTTTTCGCAGCCTGAAATCCCGACCCCTGGCGGCCTGGACTCGTCCCGCTCCTTGACTGCGCATCGCGGACCCTGACTCCTTCAGTGGCGGCTATCACCACTCTTGAATGCCGACTCGCTGAAGGCTGCCAGGCGCCGCGCTGCGTTTGCGAGGTGACTTGTCCGCATGGCAGCCCCAGTCGTACCGCGACGAGTGCCGGGTCAGCCTGCGAAGCGCACTTGCACCTCCCTCTCCACGAGGTGCGACTTCGCAGGAGGCGTTCGTCGGGGGAATGCAACCCCACGGCACGGGGTGCATATCGACGGGGCACCGGGTTCGCAGCTATCAGATCACGCCTGGACCGGGCCTCGTTGGCGATCTTGGGCAATCCGGACCGTCGAGGGCTTTCCGCTTCCAGCGTGGCAGGGCTAACCGAGTGTGATGGGCATTTTCATTTGCAGGGCGTTTTTGGGGCATATTCTTGGCATTTGCATAGGACTCTGGTTGCATTTCCCATTCCATGATACCCCACCTTAGCATTACTGTGGCTTGATCCACCGTGCCTGATACCCGTCACTGAATATCAATATTTCTTCATTTGAACAAGCAACGCTCCGCTCCTTGCCTCGTGAGATTTGGTGATGCTTCAGACTAGGGTTCTCGTCACATCCTGTCACACCTAGCGCCTTGTTGAGCTGCGCGACGCTCTGCTTTGGGCACAGAGTGAAGCCACTCAAGACACCTCAACGGAGTGAGGCTGTGGCGCGTCGCAGTCAAATGAAGACGGACGGACCGCAGGGCGGAGCCGAGCCTTGTGACTGAGATCGTGGAGCACCGGCGCACACGGCGGGGTCACTTGAAGATTCAGAAGAGAGACGGCGGCCTCTCATTCGAAGAGGGCGTAGACGGGCAGTGCTCGTGACGGGCGCCGGTGCGAAGACTCCAGACACTGTCATCTCTCATGTCGTCGCATGGACATGGACACGGGGCCGTGCCAGCCAGTGAGTACCCAAGTACCAAAGGTCCCGTGACGGCGTGCCCAAAATAAGCCTGCACGCTCCACGAGGACCAGAAGCGGTAAGCCGCGTCAACGCCCGCGGTGAGGCGACATGGGGACTGCGTCGCCAGCTTCGTATGCGGCAGTCGCTGCAGACGGGGCAGGCGGGTGTGACAGCGGCGAGCGCGGCGAGAGAGGGGACTGCTGTTTCGAGGCGAGTCGCCGAAGCGTTCTGGAAGCCTGAAGGGCAGAGGAGACGCTGCGTTGCATCGTCGTGGGATGGAGTGCGACTCGAGATGGGATTGGGGATGGACGAGGGCACTGAGGGGCAGAGGGCGGGGGAGTGGGCAGGGATCATGGCGGCGCTTAGCAGGGACGACCGAGCCCTTGCCCTTCCTGCGCAGTCGAAAAAGCAACCACAAGGCTGCTGGACTCGCTGGACTCGACCACGACGTCGACCACGGCCAACATCGCGACACGACACGACACGACACGGCACTACACGACGCCCTCGATAGCACGCCGCTGCGTCGGTAGATTGTTTCTTTATGCTTCATTTTGGGCGGCAGGGCCCGCGACCAGGGACGAGGTCATCTCTGGATAATATGGACCAGCATCCGCGAGCATTGACGAGCACTGGTCAAAGCTGGGCGCCCGCCCGCGCAGATCGCCGGCCGCTGCACGCAAGTCACCGCGGGAGGACGTGTTGCGGCACGGCCGACTGCGCGAACGACCGACGACCGACAACGCAGATGTGAATGTCTCGAGGGCTTCGCCGCTTCGGAATGCCCACTCGATTGGGTGCTCCACGTCACAGAGATGCAACGCTCCGTCTTGCGCAGGCACAGCCAACTGCCCGTCGCACAGCATCGTGCCCGGCCACCACCCCAACACGCCCCCAACCCATGCGGGGGCTGGAGGCGATTCGTCGCGCGAGCCTCGCGAGATATTTTTGCTTCCATCTCACGAGCCCTCAGAGGGCGGACTGGACGACGCTGATATAGCATTGTATGCACACGGACGACCTCGCCCATGACCGGGGCCGACCCGCCCGTCCCCATCGAATGCGCATCATCATTGGAGTGTTAGCCCAGGCCAGGTGTGATCTGGCTGCTTTAACTCTCCCGCTTGCTGGCCTATCAGCGCCGCCCGCGCAGCTCTTGTGCCCTTGACCTCTTGTCCTCGACTGCGCTGCCGGCCGTGAGTGGCTGGCGCCGCCTGCAGATGCAGGTCCCCGGCGCTATCCTGGCCAACCAGCCGCACGCAGCTGGGATAGTCGGGCGCTCAGTCGTACTGAGGGCATGGCTCTCGAGCCCACGAGCGAATCTCCCCCCGGCCGTTTAGCAAGAAGCCTCACCAGTACCCGGTTGACCCGCTGGTCGTTCCAGCGTGCAATATCAGAATTAAGCGCCCGCCCGCCATTGGCTGCCGACCTCTCCACCGTACTTTGCTCCTCTCTCGTCCACTCCGCGACTGCTCTCCCACTCCTCGTTCTTTGCATCTGCCTTTTTGTCTGCGCCTGCTGCACCTGCTGCACCTCGACCGCCAAACTCTGCCCCCATCCCTCGAATGCAGACTCGTCTACCGCCTCCAATCTGACCCCAGTAAGCGTGGGCGGGGCTGAACTCTCTAGACGCCGTGGAGGTAACGTCTTGCTGCAGAGTGCGCGCGTAAGGCAAGTCACTTCTCCGTCTGCTCACACTTTCCACCTCGCCCTTCCCCTGGAAACCCCGGTCGCCGTCCCACAGCCTTAATCGATAGCACTCCCCCTCCATGTGCGCCCCTCGGACTGTGTCGACTCGAAAAACTGACAACTCCTTCTTCGCAGACCCGCGCGACCATGTCGACCGGTCCATTGAGCAGACAGCGATCGAATTCGAGGAGCTCGTCGGTGCGATCAGACAGCAAATTGAAGCCTCCAACCCCCAGCATCACGCCCGGCAGCGACGAATTCGCCTTCGAACCGTGCGCCGCCACCGCCTCCTTCCTGCTCTACGCCCAGCGCAATGTCATTCTGTGTCTGCACCATGACACGCTGGCAATCGAGCGCCGCTTCACCCGCCATCGCGAGGACGTGTCCTGGATTTCCGTCGACAACCTGAGCGAGAGGGGTGCGGGCCGAATGGTGGTGAGCTACGATGCGGGGAGCACCGCCATAGTGTGGGACCTGCTCACGGGCGACGAGGTGGCTAGATTTGCGTCGTACGAGCAGATCCGCATCGCCTCGTGGATGCGGAACGGCAATGTCGCTTTTGGTGAGTCCAGAGCCACAATTGCGCTGGAGTCATTGCTCATCTCTGATATAGGAAATGCGCAGGGCAACATCATTCTCTTTGAACCCTCCACATCCGAGCATCTCTCGGCGAGAACCATCTTCGACCCAATCACGGCCATTGCTCCGGCTGCCGACTGCAGAACCTTTGCAATTGGGTGAGTTTCTTTCCCTCTAAACCTTGGACCTGCATTAACGGGTATCAGATATCTCAATGGCTCCATCTTGATTGCGACGCTGCAGCCTTCATTTACTATTCTACACACTCTCACAACTCCCAGAGCCCCTTCCCCTATCGCAGGGCTCGCGTGGCATGGCTCCTCGTCAAAACAAAAATCGGAGATGCTAGCCGCCCAGACGTCAGATGGAGATCTCAGGGTCTGGAGCGTGCCAAAGGTGCCACATGGAGGCGATGCGCCATGTGTGATCCGCGTTCTCAACGTCAAGGAGCAGCGCGAGCCTGGCCCGTGCTGGTTTGCATGGTCCAAGAATGGTCGTATCGTCCAATACACAGAAGGGTACGTATCCGACGTCTTGATCTGCCCTGCATAAGGCTGTTACAGCCGTGTGTCCGGCGCTTAATCTCCAACAAGCTGACATCATATTACCCAGCCAAACATACGCCTGGGATGTGCGTACCAAGAGGGTAACGTTCGAGAATGTGCCTACAATCGATGGCGTAGTCGCCGTATGTAATTACGGCCCAACTGCCTCGCTGTTCACCATGGGCCGTAACTACACTGTCCAGCAGTACGATCTCAACCCCAGTGGAACCCCATCCATGGTAGCAAATGTCCAGCATCCACCAGCAGTCACCCCTCCGTCGCCGCCTCATTCCCTGGATGAGAAGAAGAAGAAGGTCGACACTCCCCTGACCAAGACTCCAGCCCAAGCACTAGTCGAATCCGAAAGCAGCGAGGGCGAGGCGAACATCATGTCGCCGCTTCAAAAGATTGCTCAAGAGATGGACCAGCTCGAAGAGGAGCGTCGTGATCGTGTCGGCCCCTTGAGTCCAGTGTCAAGTCGTGGCTCACAGAGCTCGAGGTCTTCGGGTAGTGGACGTGGTCCGAGATATCGTTACGATAAACCGGCGCCTGGTTCACGATCGGGGAAGAGTTCTGGTGGTACTGTCTTCTCTTCGGGTACTTCTTCGTTCATGGCATCGTCTCGTGAGAGCATTTCCATTCGGTCGACTTCCTCGGCTGCATCGTCACGGTATGCCTCGTCTCACCTCCGCAAAGAAGTGCTCCGGAGCCCCGATGAGTCGATGCGCACAAAGGAGATGGATCTCTTCCCCTTCACCAAGGCTAGGCTTAGCGATGTCCCTTACCGAAACTCATCACTTGGCCCCGAGAGATCACCAGACGACCTTAGGCAAAACATGCTTCGAGTTGTGTTTGGCTGGGAGAACGACATTGAGGAGTTGGTTCGCGACGAACGTAAGATGCCCCCCTACGCAATCACTTATCACGTGCTGATTCCTTCTAGTGGCGCGCCATCCTCCAGGTTCTGCGGCTGCTGTGCTCCTGTCCAAGTGGCTCGGAGACTCTGGCGCCGATCTAATGGCCTCCATGGTCGGTGCTGAGTCCATGACTTCCTCGGACTGGATGCTCCTTGCACTGAGCTCAATGGGTGCAGATTCACAGAAGAAAGTGGGCGAATCTTTCGTTCAACGTCTCCTGGAGAAGGGCGACATTCATCCTGCTGTTGCCATCCTGCTTGGTCTCGGAGAGCAGAACGACGCGGTAGAGGTCTACGTCTCGCAGAGATATTACCTCGAAGCCGTCCTTTTGACGTGCCTGACCTTCCCAACCGA
Organism: Polyplosphaeria fusca; assembly: GCA_010093805.1. Classification (NCBI taxonomy): domain Eukaryota; kingdom Fungi; phylum Ascomycota; class Dothideomycetes; order Pleosporales; family Tetraplosphaeriaceae; genus Polyplosphaeria; species Polyplosphaeria fusca. The sequence goes on along the minus strand of ML996278.1, from coordinate 8,352 downwards.
CTGGCAAAGGCAATCGTTCCTGGTCAGAAAATGGGGCGAATGGGCAGTCTCCCACGGCAAAGCAGAGCTAGCTATTCGGTGCTTCTCCTGCATGGGTCTCGAGTCTTCCGAGCCGTGGTTCTCTCCCCGAGCACAAGACGCAGTCTTTTCGGCGCAGAAGCAGCATCTTCTTGGCTCTCAGCTAAGTCCACCCCTTTCTCCGCCTTCTGGGCAGAGCGCCAGGATTACCGCCAAGATGTCTGCTCTGAAGCTCGTTACCGATTTCGGACAGGGGCCACTGCCTACGCAAATGACCATTCCCGAGGATGAGGAGCAAACCCCAATGAATGCTGGTGTGACCCCTATCGCAGAATCCGCTATTAGCCCAGCCGTTGGTAAGAGCCCGTGGCTTTCTGCAAGTGCACGAACTGCACGTGAGGCTTCACGGGAACCCTCCTCTGCCCGGACAGCTACACCCGGATCGTACCGGCGAAAGCGATATCCTTCCAGGTCTGATGCTGATCGATCAGCGACGACAACTAACGAGAAGAACGCTTCTCTTATAGTTCCTGACCGTGGCGTTCCACGTGGCGGCGACTCAATCCCCATGACTGCTGTCGACAATGTTGGGCGCGAAGCTGAGACGCTTCCGTTCTCTGCCCGTCGGGCATCTTCCACTGGAGACAAGAAGGAATTCATCCTCACTGCCGCCACGTACAATCCCGGCAAGATCAACGATCATATGCCATCGCCTGCAGCTGGTGTCTTTGAGACATTGAAAGAAAAGGAGACCGAATCGAGGGGCAGCTCTCGTAACAGAAAGCCCGACAACCTCCATCTTGAGATGAAGGAGCAAATAGTAGAAGCTGGTCCAGATACTGGATACTCTAATAATCTGAGCCCACCTTTGACTGGTGCAAGCGTCAAAAGCGCAAAGGCTCGAAGCATCGACCAGTACATCAGCAGTCTCGAGGAAGCCAACTATTACTCAAGACAACGAGCCGATTCCAAGCCTGAGCCTCGACCTGGATCGCGGACCGAGCCTCGTCCCAACAGCCGAACCACCGACAGGGCTCGAAGCCGCAACCGGGATCCCTCTGAATCCCGTGGTCGTTCAGGGGTTCGTTATATAAGGCCTGCGAAGCGGTCCCCTTCGTCTCCTGTGCCAATGTCGCCAGAGGATGCTGGAATCTACGTCAGGGCAAGGAAAGAAGCTGCCACCAATACGGACGACTTTGATGATGAGCGATACTACAAGAAAGAGGTTACTTCTCCTACCGCCACCGAGTCTGTCGGCAGTGCTCGCACTACTCGGAGCCGAGCCCGGAGCGGCATGAGCAAGACCAGGACTTCATCAAAGGCCACACGCCGCCCGGACTCGCCAGAGAGCAGCGCTCGTGCTCGCAGCAGAGCCGCCAGCCGCGGTCGAAGCACCACTCGGGAAGCGGCCCTGCGCTCTCCCCAGTCTGCACATCCAAGGCTACCAGAGGAACCCGAGCTTGACAACTACGAACCCATCCGCCCTCGTCATCGAAGTAGCAGTCGCCGGGCGGCGGAGAGGGGTACAAGCAATCGACGGGAGCCATCGCCTGACCGTCGCATGCCCCGGGATCGCTCCATGAGTCGGAAGGCCATGTCTTCCCGCCGCGAGGGCAGCACTTCTCGTGCTCATGTTCGGGATCCATCGCCAGAGCCCATGCCCGAGCGTGTTGAAGAAAGCAGGCCAACGTCTCGCCACTCCAACATGTCTGGTCGATCTGGCCAGCTATCCCGAGTTGCCACCTTGGCCAGGAGAGAACAAGCAGCGAAAGAACTCGAAGAGAGGAGACTTTCATTGGCACGAAGGCCTTCAGCACCATTGATTCCCCTCCCTGGCGACTTGACTCAACGCCCCGCTGCCGTGGAGCGCTCCTATACGGACGGCTCCGACTCTCTCAACACCATGTCGATGCATCGCGACCCGATTCAGAGAAGTCACACTACTGATCCAGAAATCTCCAAGAAGTACTCCCCCACCAACAAGATTCCTGTCGGTGCTACATCAACCACTTCTGTTCCCATCGGGCTACCTGCAACTCCCCGGGCAATGAGGCACCCTCGCTATATGAGCTCTGATCCAAATGAGCGTGAAGGCATTCCGGCGGTCCCCATGATCCCAGACAACTTTGCTGAGTCGCCACGGGAATCTTTCGCGCCTCAGGATGACCTAGGCCCTCTCCTGCCTTCCACTACGTTTGGGCAATCAGCACCAGCTCGGTCCGCCTCAGCACCCCCAGAGGATATCTCCCCAGTCAACATGGCACCACGCATCTCGCCGACTGGGCCCCCACCAATTGCTCAAGGAAGGCGAGGCTCTTTGGGTGGGCGCGGCCATGTCAGAACGAGTACATCTCCCGAGATCACCACGACGACGAACTACAAACGCGTCAGTCCTCCTCCGATCACAGCGAGCATCGACGAGACAATCCATGAGAACCAAGTTGTCATCCTAGAGCAAGACTCAGGAGCTCCTCAGCTTCTACCTGAGCTTCAACACTTGGCCATTCCACCCCCTCCCCCTCCGCCTCCCATCTACACTGGGGTTCGCAAGAACAGCCTCGGAGTCATCAATATCGCCATTGAAGAGAATCCAGCCGACAAGGTGCAGGACGCAGTCTCTCCCGTCAATGGCCCCCAGCATTCCGCAACCAATTCTCCCGTTGCCTCTCACCGCCGCGGCCGTGGAAGCGTTAGCGAGAACCTTGGGATGACGTTCAAGAGAGTCACGGAGCGCATGCGCAGCACCAGTCGCTCCCGTAACAAGTCTCCTCCATCAATGATGCGCCAAGACATCTCGCCGTACGAGAGTGTGCCCGAGTTCTCCTTTCCGCGAAGCGCTAGTGCAAGGTCGCCGGTAGAGGGCAAGGATGCTTACTTCAGTAACATGTCACCGCCTCAACCGCCCCACACTGTATCAATGGATCAGGCCATCTCTCCTATCGGATCTCCTGCCGACGAAGCTGCGAGGAATTCCCAGTTCCAAGGTTATCGCCATCCCCGGGAAGTCCGCGCCAATATGCCGTAAGTAGTCTTCCCCCCTGTCCACAATGCTCAACTAACAATCCATTGCAGACCCCCGCAGCTTCAGCCCGGCGTGTACGGCGAATCTTCCACTATGATCTAAAAGCAAAACATTTCCAACCATCATCACCGCATCTCATCGCATCTCATCTGCATCACCGTTTCCACTACTGCGACGACCTAACGACCGATCCGCTTCGCGCCATCTTTTGCATACCCTCTTACTCGCCAGGCTTCATCTTCACATGTCAATTCTTCAAGCGTAGCATTTGTTTGTCCTCGATTTGTCACCATTAGCAAGCGCTCTCAGACTTTGTCAGGCCTCGTGCCTCTTTTTCAAAGAATCGGAAATGTTTTGTTTCCTCCCACGCTTCGCGGCGGCATTGTCGATACCCTTTGTATTGTTGCTGCTCAGATATCACCCACCACCTTTGGTCCGTTCTCTCGCGCCCCTCTGCCCACCGCGGTCGGGCGCGTCTTGTGCGCTGTTTTAATTGCGACGGAGGCGTTGATGTGGAAACTTGCATTTGGATTACGTTGTTGCATTTCTCTCGCGCGCGAAAGGGCCCGTGGGCGTGTTTACATTCAAAAGTCGGCGGATTTTGTGCATTGGTGGTTTGCTGCATGAGCTGAAGAAAGAAGCATTTTTTGCATTCACCAGGAGGGACATGGCAAAGAGACGGGAGGTGCGCGAGGTGTCTCAGAAAAGAAGAGACGGGCGCGAACTTTACTTTGCTATAAATGTATTTTGCTGCGCCATCTCTTCTCTCTCTCTCTGCATTTACCTCGCCCTCTCTGTTCTCCGCCGTTTCCAGAAAAAAAGAAACATCCGAAAGCGACATTACATATACGGGATATTACCAGGAGACCGATTTATCATTATACCAAAGACGCAGTGCCTCGCGGCAAAAAAGTGTTTGTTCTGGAGAGGTTTGAGCGAGTACTACCTTTTTGACCTTTCTTACGCTCTTTTGGTTGTTTTCCGAGCGAGGGGAAGGGGATGTAATTAGCTGATTTAAATGACATGGACGCTCCCTAAGATTGCTTAAGCCTTGCCGTGATGTTAAGGTGAGTGCTTGATAGGCCAGGCTTGTACTAGTGGCACACTAAACAAGACGAGCTTAGCCGCACCACCCCGCCTCGGAAAGAGCCTAGGCAGCGCGGTACCTGCCCTGCATATATACGCCAACACCTTTCTCCCGCTCCAACATCCTCAATCCACATAATGCCACCCACCCTCGATACCCTACCTGCTGAGCTTCTCGCCCACATTCTCCAATACGCCGACATCTACAATCCTGATGCGACTCCCTTCCACCCCCTGCAATGTTTGGCCGCGACTACACATTGTTTGCGCGATGCCGCTGAGGAAGTATCGCGCCTTATGCTCAACAAGCATGCCAAATTGACCAAATTTCCCCGCACCGTCATCTACCGTGCAAAGTGGTTGAGGTGGCTAAACACGAGCTGCTGGTTCTGCAAGAAAACGTCGCAGAGGAAGGCCATTTTCCAGGATGAAGAGCGTGGACCAACGTGTTGTGCAAAGTGCGATCGGGCGCAGTTTCCCAAGATGGTACGTCGAAAAACCGACCGTATTAATACGTGTGAAGGAATTGACAGAAGCCACAGACCATGACGGAAGCCATTGCGAACCACGGCCTCTCGAAATTAGATTTATTTACCCCGAACAGGCTGCTCGATCTTCCCACCCTCACAAACGGCGAGTACTTTGTCATGGGCAACTTTTCCACGATGCTCTCCAAGCCTGATGTACTTGCTCGGAAAGCGTATATCCACGGCCTGCTCGGTGAAAAGGCAAAGGATGAAGGATACTTGCGCCGACGCGCCGCAGCGCACGAGCGCATCATTAAACATATGAACGCGCGCGTGCAGCACGGGAGAGTGCATGAACGGACGAGCTTCATAGATCCAGTGGACACGTCGAAGACGACGGCCAGTATGCGGACGCCAGAGGGCAGGGCAAACTATGTCACAGAGCATTTGAGAAGGGAGAGGGCTGCTTTGGGGATGTAGGGAAGCTCGCCAGAGCAAGCGAGCTCATCGGAGGAGTGAGGGGTAGGTGCTGGGACTGGCGTTTAAGAAGGCATGTGATATCCATTTGCCAGGTATTTTGTATGTATGATGTCTCAAGACCTCTTTAGGCACTATCAGTCATAAGATGCATGTGAACTCACTCAAAAAAAAAAACTCCGTGCCATACAAAGACCTGTTCAATGTGTATTGGCTATCTGTCACATGGCCATCCTCTCCAATCGAGCATCTTACATCACCGTTACCTGCCAAACCTTCGTGACATCATCTTCGAGGCTAAGCACACCCTCGCAGAACGAAAACGCAATCTGTAGATGGGTAAATAAAAAGGAGCAGATCCCCCCCGGTGCCGCGGTTCCTCATTCTGGGCATTTTCCTACAAAGGCATCTGCGAATTTATCCTTGTAGGATTAACTGATGCACACAGTGGCGAACGCCGGAAGAGGAAAAAGGTAGATTCGCCACAACTGGTGTGCGATTGCATACGAGGAAGGGAGATGATATGGGAGCTGGGAGAGGGCGCTTTTTGTTGGGGTGTGAAAGATGGTGAGAAGGCAGCACCTGGAGTTGAGCATCGGAGAATCACTGAGGCTCAGCTGTCCTGAGACGGCATGACTGTGTATCAAGCTGCGAGCAATCAACAACTCTGTACCGCCGAGAGACGATAGAAGTGCATTGTTAATTAGTAGAAAGTCACTGAAGGCGTTCACGCTACGCGCGTGGGTTCGTAACCTGTTGGAACTGTGCTGTGTGCGGCGCATGTGGGACTGAAGCTTTGTCGTACTTGAAGGATTTTATTATATTGACACTAGGTATACAGACTCATAACCTGTGGGAGCTGTACTGTGTGCTCTGCATAGAAGGCTGAAGCAATGCTGTGGGACATGATATTGAAAGATGATATTAGACATTAAATATTACTCATGCTTCATCGCGCATACAGCGCAGTCATTACTTCGCATCCTCCCCTACGATTAAATACCTATACAGCAGCGGTCCTCCATCACCTAAACCTCCGCCTCCCCGCTCCTCTTCCCCATACCTCCCAACTCCATGCCATCCCTCAGCCCCTGGCCATACGCCTTCCCATCCCTCTTCTTCCCCCTCCACTTATGCACCGCCGCGGCCGCCAGCCCCATGTACACCCAATACGTGATCCCCAAGCAAAGTTGCAGCACCGCGCACGTAATCATCAAATCATCGTACGCATTCACTTCGTAGTATTCGCCGAAAAGCTGCCCGAACAGCGTAAAGAACGCCGAGACAAACCACAGGCTGCCGAGGCAGATGCACAGCACCAGCGCAGCCACGGGGTGCATCTTGCCGCGCACAAACAGGAAGTGGTGAATGGGAAGGTGTATCGTGTCCGGCACGAGCACAAGGAAGGCTTGGAAGGCAAACGTCGAGATGCCCTGGTATCCGTCCTGCCCTCCCCAAAGGACGGGCGGGTAGTCTGGGAGTGGTCGTCCTCGACGGCCGGCGGCGATGTCGGCATCGTAGAGTGCTGACTCGCGCTCGTAATTGTTCCAGAGGATGCGAGAGTAGATTTGCGCAGAGGCGAAGAAGATCCAGATGAGAATTAGGAGAATGGTTATGGGGAGGAGGGCGAGAGGGCCGGTGCAGGGGGAGGAGGTACGGCGCCAGCGGATGTCGTTTGGGAAGGTGTACTTGCGGAGGAAGGACATGGTGGGTAGGAGAGAGTGGGTGTATTTTTGAGAGGATAGAGAATTGAAGAAACTAAGAAAAGAATTGTTGTGATTTTCTATCTTTTCGGATATAGGATGAGATGAGATGGTGACTGAGATGATGTGACCGGAGTAGACGCAACGAGAACCCACCACAATCTAAATACCTCCCCTCTCCCCCTCGTCAATGATTCCAATCCTGTCTCAGGCGCACTCACTCGCGAGCTTGGCTTACACCACGATCTTCTCCCAAGCACCTCCACTGCCACACTCCCCGGCAGCCAAATCCTCGTACACCCGCCCCCCACAGCCAATGGGCCTCCAGCTTGGCTGAACGCCCAAGCATAGTGGGCAAGATGTTCAAAATGCCGCCCAGGCCTAAATCAAGCTCCGCCTCGCACTGCCAAGCAGAGAGGATCGAACGTTTGGGCCAATTGAGGCGCAGGCCGCGACAGGTAAGGCGCATTTGGCGCGCCGAAACGTCCAGCACGAATAGACGGCATGTCGCTTTCGCATCGTCATGGATGCTAGTGGGGCCCGCCGGCGCGATTTCGGTGGGCGTGGAGAGGAATCGAGGCTGGTGGTGTGGGCAAGACGTTGAGTCCAGATGCAGCATCTCGACGTTTTAGGGAGTCTTGCGATTGGTCGGGTGGTCGCTTGGCTTCGCCTCCAGACTGCAGACACCTTTTTCTGCTTTGATTCTTCCGCCCGTCTTTTTGCGTGCTAGATGGGGAAGATCGATTTCACGTTCACTGGGCTCGGGTCGGACCGCGACGTCATCGAATGAGAATGATCTGCGCTGGGCAAGACTTGGGGAATTGATGGGTCGACTGCTTACCACGTCTCTCGGCTGTACTGATCTTTTGTAGTATCTAATACCGAGAATAAAGATGAGGGGCCTGGTGTCTCCGTTAATTTCTACGTACAATGGATAGAGAGATCCTAGCGACTGATTGCTGCCGAGCTATGCTACTGAAGCTGCCGAGCATAGATACAAATCAATGTGATCGAAGTACATTTGCCTCTGTCAGCGTGCACCTCAAATCACGATTTGAAATGTTTGTTCTGTGGAGTGTAATCCTGGCTCGGGCTTGTGGTGGATCGTAATAGACGGAAAAGGTGAATTGGTGTACGTCTTGGGAGAGGCACCTTGTGTGTGGAGTGGTTAACATCCCCCACTACGTAGCGAGAACCACGCCGTGGCGAGAAAATTCATAGGTACCTTGACTTTAGAACAGATTAGAATCATTCCACATCGAGCTTTCTACGTAATAATGCGTGCGCTAGATGCCGTTGGTCATGCACTACGTCCTAGCTGCTGCTATTACAAAAATTACTAGCCTCGTCGTCAACGTCGCGCCTAGAAAGAGGGCGCCTGATTTCGCGATATACCAGATCACCCCCGCTACAGCTTCAGCACTAGGCGTCGGGAGCTTTTAATGGTCATAATTCAATGGCAATCCAGCTTTATAGCCTTGTAACCACACTTATCAGTCACCGCTAGCCCTGTGGCAGCAATGTAGGAATGATTCATGCAGGATGGCCACGACGACCGGTACCTCCCCATCTAAGCGAG
>ML996277.1:0-56338 GCA_010093805.1 Polyplosphaeria fusca | reverse complement strand
ATACAGAAAGGGTATTGCTCGCCATTTGCGTGCGTAGGATCTCTTTTATAAATGCCAAGAGCGCTTCATTTCATTGTTGGTCGATGACTGAGAATCCAAATACAGCCAATGCAGCAATTAACTAAGTATCATAGCGATACCGGTAGTGTATTGAGGGTATTACTCGCCATTTGCGTGCGTAAGAACCCGTTTGCAGATGTTAGGGACGATATATTCGAGCAGTGTCGGACTAACAAGCATGTATAGGCTGACAACGGGATTAACTAAGTATCATAGCGAAAGTGCAGAGAAGGTATTGCTCGCCATTAGTATACTTGAAATCGATTTTGCAGATGCTATAAACCCTGTATTCCAGCAGTGTCGAACAAACGAGCATCGAAACATCCCCTGGCGAGTTTAATTAAAGCACCATAACGGTTGCGTACGTCCATTTTCTTAATAACGCTGAATGCTTAAGTGTGCTCGGGCAGTGCATACGAGTTTCTCCGTTCTTCTTTGTCTTTTCAAGACCACAGCTTCACATGCCAAACATGCGCGTCTTGTTATACATCTGCGAGTGTGTGTGTCATTGATAAAAGGATCTAGATACATAACGTGGGAAGACTGACGGTTTGGTGGACGCGAAACTTGGGGTGATATTAGTGCTGAGCATCGCAGCGGATTGGAGTCATTTTTCTACCTCGGCTTTTATATTACTAGAGCATGAAAGTCTTTTTGCTGGCTTTCTAGTATATTTTTTCAAATACTAGAGCATTCAATGGTCCTCAGAGACTCTACACTTCGCTTTTTATAATACTAGAGCATGGGGGAGGGTCGAACAGTGTTCTATTTCGGTCTATTCGATATTAGAGCATCGCTGTTGCCCGGATGTCGTTTTAGTTTACTTTTGTAAATACTGGAGCATAGCCGAATGTCATTTAGTTTACTTTTTCTAAACACTAGAGCATGCACCATTCATAAAAGTCTTTATACTTCGCTTTTTCTAATACTCGAGCATCGCTACTTATTGAACGAACTTTTTCTCTCACTCGTTTCGATACTTGAGCATGAACGATCTCAGGATGTCGTTCCAGTTTACTTTTTCTAATACTGGAACATTCGTTCTCGTGAATCGATATTATAATTTGATTTTTCCACTACTAGAGCATCGGATCATGTCGAACGACTTTATACTTCACTTTTCTAATACTAGAGCATGAATCCGACTTGACGTCTTTTTCCTTCGCTCTTCTTTCTCTCGCAGCATATCTGTTAGCAAAGAACCTTTCTTCTCTCTTCCCTTTCTCTCATAGTAGAAGAGTTAGAGGAATTGAATGCAATAGCGCGCAAGCATAACGCGAATTAGCAACCGATATATTACACATCTGGAGGAGGGAAAGTACACTTTTCTACATGTAAGGTATCTGGGATCGGTTGTGCACCACGCATCTCAACTTGCTATCTTCATTTTAGACTGGATAGTAGAATCGGAAACAGGATTGACATGAACCTTGCTTGTTGAGTGTTTTACTGCGAGAAATCTTCTGCATTCGGGTTTCCTGCGCGCTTTTCGATATGATGTTAGAATTAGGAGTACGATGGTCATCACAAGTCGCTAGATCCATTTCCAATGCATGAGAGTTAGGTGCGGTGAGCTGTTACGGAGAGATGTCGCTCGGCAAGCATCAACTTTGTCGCTTTGTACTTTCCATCATGCGAATGGCGCTTGTGTTATTTTCGTCACATGCTTGTCAGTGCTTGCGTTTACACGTACTCTTGGTTCTTCGAGCATAACTTGTAATGATGTGTTCATTTCGTCATCGAATCGTGTATTGTAGCTTTTACCCCCCTCTCGGCTCTTCGAGCATTCATCATTATAACACGGACTTGTTAATTGGCTGTATATCGGAGAGATTTACTAGGCTACGAAGACGCGGAGCATGCATTTGCTCAAATGGCGTTTCGAGCATCCAACTCAAAGTCGGAACTTACGTAGATCTGTAGGTCATAAAGGTATGTCCTAATAGAGAGCTTGCGTAGCAAGCAATACTAAAATCTCAACTTCTATAAGCCAACGTAGTTGAATTGTCGATAGCTCTACCTAAAGCTATCGCCTATGAGCAATCTGCTCATACTATTGCCGCCACAATCAATCCACGTCTTCAGCTTCCGGCAAGGCCTCGGCGACACTTGACATGGAGATATCGCCTTCCTCGTTCCGTTCCTCCTGTTCTATACCCGACATGTCGCCACTGCCATCTGCTAGGTATTGATACATCTCCGACGAAGGCATTGGTTGATCGGATTGAGCGAGTTGAGTAGATATTCGTGGTACCGACGACCCCCAGGGGAAGCTTGATGGCGGAATCATATTATTATTATCGTCGTCGTCGTTAGGCAATTGAATCTCCTGTTGGGCCCGTAATCGATAGTCGACGTTCCTCATGACTGCCGTCTCTGACACCTTCCTCAACAACTTGATCAACGCCTCGAACAGTGACGCCTTGCTTGAATAGTGGCACGTTTTTCGAACATATCTCTATGCCTCCGCCTCGCTGTAGTCATGAAGTCCCTCCTAAACCGTAACGGCCTTGGTATATAGCGCTGTATGGTGCTGTGAGAACACTCTACTTGACACCTCTTGCAAGCATTCTTCGATCAATAATATGACAGTATGGCGTGCTTTTGCTAACAGTTTGAGATGCATGGTTATTCGGAGTGAACTCTTCTAGTATAGCGGAAAAAAGAGCATAATAAATCTCGCAAAGCGGTTTACTCATCTACAGCTGTGCATTGGGACTGCATTCTACAATTTCGTTTTGCTGCGATTTGGAGATGCATCATTGAAATCGTTGAAAACTAATAATAATATCTACGAGGACAGTGTCGAAGCATATTATCTTGAACATCCCACTTGAAATCAAATGCATAGCTCGTTTCAACTTCCATTCTGCTACGAAAGCGAGATACATTGCGAAGTTTTATGTAGATCTAATAATTTCTACACGAGACAATTGAAGCATATACACTTTCGTCGTATCATCGAAATCGACGCATAGCTAGTATAGTCCTCCGTTTTACTACGAGATCGTGATGCATAGCGATGTTGATGGGTCAGTCTGATAATCTTTACACGAGAGCATCAAAGCTAGGGTGTCTATTCTAGTATTCAATCATGGCGTATGCCAATGCATCTTGCTACAGAATCGAAATGCATGCCACGAACCTAGGTGCGGTTCTTTCAATGATTTAGCAACGAAAGGGTCGTGGTAAATTTATCTGAGTTGTCTAGTGTGCAGCAAGGCAACTTCCTATGCACTCTCGCTTTACTACAGAGTCGAGGTGCATGGGCTGAAGCGATCGCTCTTTTAATGATTGTAAAACGAACATGGAAAGGTTCCAAAAGGTCTTCTTCTGTTTCTTATAGTCTAATCTATACATTGCAAGTTGCCTGGAAGTCTTCTTAATAATCTCGAAACGAGGTAATTAAAGCGTGTGAGTTCGATAGTAGCTTTTTAAAACCCACGAGTCGAGGCTATAGATTCGATCGAAGGATATTTGATCAATACAAGTACTACATCAACCGACTCTACTAGATGTTCTAGAATTCAACATAACGCAAATACTCGCAGGATTTAGTTCTGGCTAATTAAACGTAGATCCCAAGAACACGTGTGTAAAGCGAAAGTGTATTGACAAACATCGATCGAGTTTGTAAGGATTTTATCTTCGGACTATCTTTTATTGCATGCCACTTTTCTAGTGCGCTTTACAGAATATCGCAAAGTCAAGTCAATCAAGAAGATACCGAAGAAGCCAAAGTACGCTTCAATCTTGTGGTTAGCAACATGGTCTCCGACTTTTCCTAATTTTACTCGATCTCAAGAAATAAGCGCATGCAAATTTTCGTTTGCGCCTATTCGCTCTGTCAAATGCATCTATGAACGAGCGCAAAAATGTCTTTTTGAGGGAGGCAAAGTCGTCAACATATCGTTACTACATCTTCGTTTTTGCAGTGAAAATTTGAACAAGTCTTTTGTGATTTTGATTCTAGAAACAGGACAAGACATAGGCAAGAGCGCGTAGAAATCTTGTTGAATACGGTCTGGGAACATATAGATCCAAGTGATTTGCTTTTAGACGATTAATATGCTCGAGCTAGTACAAAGACATGTCCAGTGGACAATATATTTCAAATTCCATAGACAAGACTAGACATTATGCACTGGTTCGTGTATTTTATTCAACTTCAACGCGCTTTAAGCTCTCAAGACATTTTTTGTCTGATACTGCTTTAGTCGATCAATATGCTCGAACTAATACCAAGCCATTCGTTATGGGCATATACAGTTTAAACTCTAGAAACAAGACCAAGCATCAAAGTTTATGACGGGGACTATGTACAACGCACTCTTTAAACATGTTGTTTTGATAGGCCTATTTATAGCCGATCGATATGCTCAAACTAATACAAAGCCATGTGTTCTCGACATCACAGTTTTTAATTCCTAGTAACAGGACAGGACATTACTCGTAGGCGTTAGCAATCTTGCTTAATACGCTCTAGGAGCATATCCAATCCACGGGGGTGATTTTAGACGATCGAGTTGCACGAGTTTACACAAGGACATGAGGCGAATTCCACTTTCTTCACAAATACCAGAGACAGGACAGCGCATCGTACCAGAGCCGATGTAATTTGTTGGAAACAGTCTCGGAGCATAATATTACAATTTTCACCTTTTGGACGACTGAAATACGCGAGTCTCTATTAAAGCACATTAAGTATACGGGCTTTGGTATTTATCAGTGCTTGATCGAGATAGTACATAGAGCTAGAGTATCATTAATTTTGTTAGAAGTACTGTAGGAGCATACGTCATTATTGCTGTCCTTTTTGATACGACCGAAATGCGCAAGTTTAGACAAGTACATCACCATAAGTCTCGTCCGTTTACAATTGCCAGAGACAAGACAAGACTGCGCATAGTCTCGGATCGCCTGTGTCTTATTCAACGCACTCTAGGAGCATTTGGCCGGTAGTCGGACTTTTTTGACAAGCAGTCTTCGCGAATTTTACAAGAGCATACGCGTTAATGAACGGTTGTTGATTTTTTGAGACGATCGAAAGGCAGGTATTTATACAAGAACATATGATTTAGTCTTTCGTTCTCTTAACGCGAGTGACAAGATACCTCATCATCACAGCCGCTATCCTATCTTGCTGAAGCACTCTGCGAGCGTCATCACGCGGTTCTTAAAAGTTTTGACAAGCAATCTTCGTCAATTTTGTACAAGAGCATGTATACTGCCGCCGGTGTGTTATTTTTCTCAGACAATTGAAAGGTACAAATTTACATAAGGACATGGGATTTGCCATTTGGCTTTCTTAATGCGTGTGATAATAAAGCGCATGGTCCTAACGTGTGTCCTGTCTTATTAAAGCACTCTACGGACATCACCAAGCATCCTCATTCTTTTTGACAAGCAATCTTTGTGGAATTACACAAAAGCATGTGTATAGGTAGTGTCTTCTTTCTCAGACGATGGAAAGGTACAAATCTACACAAGGACATGAGCTATTTTCCGTGGCCTTTCTAAATATTAGAGACAAGACAGCGCATGATCCTAGCGTGTGTCCTGTCTTATTAAAGCTTCTACGAGCATCAGTGTCGAGTCGCTTTACTTTTCAACGAGCAATCTTCGCGGCTTTTACACGCAACCATCGACTTCGCCAGCCAGATGTTTTGAGACGATCGAAATGCGCAAGTTTGAACAACATTTTGACTTAAAGTCGTGGTTTTTGAATGCGAGTGACAAGGCAGCGAGCGCATGGACTTCCAATAGCACCATTTCCCATGTTTTTATCTTGTTGGAATTAATCTCAGAGCAGCGCAACATCTGTCCCAGCATTTTAGACGAGAACTCTTTGTAGGGTTGTATACGACAATGCGAGGGACAAGACAAGACAGTGAGCGCATGTATTATCTGCGTTGTCCGTTTTGTTAGAATAAGTCTCAGAGCATGGCGAAGTCTGTCCCGGCCTTTTAGACGAGAAATCTTTGTAGATTTGTACACAACAATGCGAGTGAAAATACAGTAAGCGCATGACCCAATATCACTATCTGTCTTATTGGACCCAGTCTTAGAGCATCATGATGCAGTCTCAAAACTTGTAGACGAGGGATCTTTGTAGTTTTATACACAAACATTGGCAATTTGTGTATTGATCTTTCTTACTGCCGATATGTATGTGCATCTACCGCTAAGGATTTCGTTTTCTTTATGAGACGAATGGCGCTGAAATTCTCACATGGAGTGCTAGCATAGGGAATTTTGCTGCGCATAGCATCGGGGTGGCAATATTTTTGGAGTGTGAAAAGACAGGACTGTGATCATATTTTTGGTTGGAAGATTGTCTTTTTGAACAGTGACTGCCATGGTCTTGTTCCCATGGTAATGATTTAATTGCGTTCAACAGTCATCTTTTGCCTTGCAGATGTTCTTTTTCAAAGCTCTAGCAGGTATAGCAATCATGTCGGCTTTTGTAGACAAGTCTTTCTGAAACTCTAGCATACTAGAACGGTAATGCGGCTTTTGAAGATTGGTTTTATTTCAAAGATGCATCGTGAGCAAACAGAAGAATTTTTAGACGATACTAGATTTGCATAAGGTTGAGTGTATACCCGGTTTTTTCTCCAGAATGAACAAGCAGCTAAGCATTCGCAAAAAGAAAGGGAGCTTTGGACAGATGGAGTGCATTCCACACCAGGACCCGGGCTTTAGACAAGTCGAGTGCATGAACGCGAATGACTTGGCGTTTTATTAGAGTGCTGCAAGCATCAGTATCTAGTCTAGCATGTCTTCTTTCTAAAGAGAACAGTCGGAGTATTTATTTGACCGCGATGATGAGATTGTTTTATAGTCAACAAGTGCATGAATTTTGCCTTTAAATGTTTATTGGTGTCAGATTGGAGGGCGGATCCAATATCCATCCCAATCTCCAATCCAGCCTCCATCACAGCAATATTAGTGAGATGGGAGAACATGCTCTATCAGCCTGGGCGAGCTACGATCACTGTGACGGATCGCTATAATTTGCAGTGATGCCAAAGCGCAACCAGATGAGTAAGCGAGCTCCCACCGTAGATACGAGTAACTCCAGCTAGCTGCCAAGGAAGGGCCGGGGCAGCACAACGATCACGATCAATCAAACCAAAGATCTACTTCTCATCAACTCAATTATCGTGACCATCAAAAGCACCTTCAATCTGACAATTGGAAAGCAGCAAGCATGAGAACTCAGCATGATTTCTTTTTATTTGGAAGACTGAGGAATTCTAGAAGGAAGAGAAGTAGTGATTGATTGATGGAGAGCCGTGTGCGAGGTGAGAATTATATACGATAATCCTGTGTGGGCAGCCTAGCTCTACCATGGTTGATGCCTCGCCTCTCAACAAACCAACATATCCACTCAACCATGGTAGATAACCTTGTTGAGGAGACCTCCGGAACATCAAGGAAAGAGGGGACTTATCAAGTCTTACATTTTTTAAAGACAGCAGTCTAAGTATCCATGCGTGATAACAAGATTGGGTTATAATCGCCAAGCGCATTAGTTGGTCTTTTAGCGTTTCATTAGAAAGCAGCAAACATCGCGTCAACTTCATCAACGTTTTTGATTAAAAGAGATAGTAGTTGGAGTATTCATTTACGGCGACGACGGGAATTTTTTACAGTCGACAAGTGCATGCCACCGACTCTGCGAGTTTTTTTTTAAAAAGCAGCAAGCATCCATTCGAAGTCGTAAAGATTTCGTATCAACAGAGATAGTAGTTGGAGTACTCATTTTTAGCATAGCAACGGGATTGTTCTATAATTAACAAGTGCATCAGATTGAAGTCTGGACGTTTAGGAATTTTTTAGAAAGCAGAAAGCATGCCGCCGCGAACTTCTAGGCATTATTCAATCGAAGAAAGCATTTGTAGACCTTTGTTAGAATGTCGGCTACATTAGTTTTCCAACGTTCGTATTTTTGTAGCCGACAAGTGCATTGTTCTTTTGAAGGCCCTCTTTTTTAAATCCGAGACTCCTTAGAAAGGCTGATTTAAACCGAACAAGTGCATCAACTCAACTCGCGTCCTTTTTTAGACGCAAGACTCCATGAGTCTTTTACACAATTGCTGATGCAGTGACTGAAAGATATTTTACGCAAGTCCTCACGTTAGCCATAGTAAAATTTTTATCACTCGACTTTGCATCTCCCATCTTGTGGACTGGTTTTTTCAGAGCAGAGCATGGTGATTTTGCTTGACAAATTTTAGACAAGGCCGCGACAGAAGAGTGAAGGAGCGAGTACAACATATTTAACGCAATAGTCATCGCCCAGTACTCGTTGCAAATTTACACCGCTTGAATCTGCATTTACCATCTTGTAGACTGTTTTTAGAGCAGAGCATGACACTTTCGTTAAGGTCTTTTAGACGAGATAGCGACAGAATATTAAAGTAGCGACTCTAAGATATTTCAACGCAGTAGTCATAAATAAGTACTCATAAAGCTTTTTCACCGCTGCACTTTACATGTCCAGTGTTTAATACGTCTTTTTAAAAGCATTTCCTAGAGTTTCATATGTTTTTAGACAATGCCGCGACAGAAGAGCGAAGAAGCGAATACAAGATTTATAATACAACAGTCATTTCCCGCTAACTATCGTGTACACTTTCTTACTACACGTCTTTGCATCGATTTTAAGATTCTTGAGTTCTCTTTTTACAGCATTCCATGGTGTTTGTGCTGATATTTTTAAGATAAGGCAGCGACAAAAGAGTGAAGGAGCGACTGCAAGATATTTTTACGCAAGTCATTTCCAGTGTTGCAAGGTCGTTTCTTTACAACTCGACATTGCATATAGCGCATTTGTCCGGTTTTTTTTCTAAAGCAGAGCATTATCGATTCGTCAATGTTTTTTTTAGACAAGCTAGCGGCGCAAGACATCAGAAGTAATTCAATCAACTTTTTACGCAAGTCATTCATAAGATGGTAGACTGTTTTTTAGCACTCGACTTTGCATAAGAGGACTTTGGACCCAATTTTAGAGCAGAGCATACCGAGACGGAAATTTGCCTTTCCAAACAAGAGCATAGCAGTCGTGCTAGAGATTTTTTAGACCAGAGCATGCCGGGAACGCTCCTTTGCTTTCTCGAGCACATCATAACTCAATGCTGTCCATTTTTTACGCAAGCTCCAAACCCCCTCGCAGGTCATGAGTGGTCATGATACATTTTCAACCACTCGACTTTTACATGGGTGGCCTGTATTAATTCTTTTTAGAGCAAGCAGAGCATGAACCCCAAACTGGCAGCTTTTTTGCACAAGCCAGCGTCGCACACAAGCTCAAAATTTATATGCAAGTCATCGTGTGTGATCATAATCACTTTTTCAACCACTTGACTTTTGCATGACGTATCGTATGGAGAGTTTTTTTTTACACAAGCTATGCACGTACACAAGCTCAAAAACCTCTACGCAAGTCATAAAAGAGAATGTTATACAATTCTCTACCACTTGAATTTTGCATAGGGTTTCGGCTTTCCAATTTTTTTGGTGCAGAGCAGAACATATGCGCAAACTGGACACATTTTTTAAGCAGAGCAGAGCATGTGAGAAACGTAGCCCATGCTTTCTAAACAGAGCATGTAACTGTAGCTGTTGATGATTTTTAAAACAGAGCATGCAAGTGTACCCGGTGATGTTTTAAACAGAGCATGCCGCTATGGCTAAGAGATTTTTAAGCAGAGCATGTAAATGTCCCTGAGGAACTTTTTGAGCAGAGCATGGAACAGAGCCTGCCAGTATTTTTTTACGCAAAGCAGCGATAGAAGACTGAAGAAGGAAGACTGAAGGACGGCGGGGAGGGGGGGTTATATACCCGCCAGGAGGACTGGGTGGACACGTGAGTCGGACATCAACGTGACCGAAGTGACAAACGGCGATGGGCCACGTGTGAAACGGGCATGGACGTGGGGTTGGTCCGGAGATCCACATGGACGAGTCTGCGTGACAGGCTTTATTTGCAAGATTTAATCTCCCAGGCGGCATTCACATGCACATGCACATCACACCTCGAATCCCGCACCGTGGATCACACTCATCGAATTCTCGAACCTGATTTGAAAAAATCACGCAGCATACCCCATCCCATGTACCTTTTCCCATGCTGCCCATGTAAACTTTTTTTTTCTCGTACCCTTTTGCGCTATGCCAGAATGCTCTTTTGCAAGTCAAGTCATGTTACAAAAACGATACCCAGCCATGTCACAATCCCTTTTACGCCATTCGTTTTGATTTCTGTCCATCATGCTGCTGCTGTTTCGAGAATACTAATGGCATACAAGGGAAAGGCATTTAGAGGAGATGCCTAGTCATCCTCGGTCAGATCGCCGTACTCCCACATACCCCTGCGCTCGTCGACGGCCT
This sequence comes from Polyplosphaeria fusca, assembly GCA_010093805.1. Lineage (NCBI taxonomy): Eukaryota > Fungi > Ascomycota > Dothideomycetes > Pleosporales > Tetraplosphaeriaceae > Polyplosphaeria > Polyplosphaeria fusca. The sequence goes on along the minus strand of ML996277.1, from coordinate 45,880 downwards.
CCTTCTGGCGCTTCTGGAGGGCGGAGAGGAGGGTGCTGTCGGCGCGCTCCCATGCTTTTAGCTTCTTCGGAACCATGGCGAGGCCTTCGCTTATGATTTCGGCGTTCACGCTCTGGTCACCGCTCTTGCTCTGCTTGGGGTCGAATAGTGTCACCCAGAGAAGGCCGTCCTTGTCCTGTTGGTCGACGTTCGCGACGAGCTGACGGTTTGCCGTCTCTTGCGAAATGTAGTTTACAAAGTCAGATAGATACTCTGGGTTTGTGGGAAGTTGAAGGAAGGATAGCTGAGCATCGACAGCTTGTGGCTTGAGCTTCGTGTGCAAAAATTGTGGCTGGGAAAGAGGGCGCAGACGTGACCATGGGATCGTCTCCGAGTTTCCGTAGTCAATGTACAGCACCTCGGCCTTTTTGTTGTCGCGGTCATTGCGTCGGATGCGCGCTCGGTACCATTCGTTATCCTCTGTGAATTTGGCGGCCACAAAGTCACCGGCCTTGGGTGGGTTAGGCAATGGTTGGTTGTTTGATGGGTTGAGATGAAAGGTTCGGAAGGCATTCATGAGTTCTGTCAGAGCGGCAGTGCCTGTGCCAATTTGTTGAATCTTGAGTTTGCCCGTTTCGTCGGCATGCGTGATGACAACGTCGCGGTAGTCCTTTCGGCGTGTTGCTGCTGCTTCGCCGTTGGTACCATTCGCGGGCTCAGCACCAGCTGAAGTCTCCTCCGCATCTTCGTCTTGCGAGGGATCATAGTCGTGCCATAGGCCCTTCCGTGCATCCTTTGCTTTCTGCTCTGCAGCAAACAGCTCCGTGGCATTTCCAGACTTTTCTGCGGAATAAGCATGCACACTTGCGAGACCTTCCTCTAGCAATGCTTTGGCAAAGTTCTCGCGGTTAACATAGAGTGTTCCGATGAAGCCGCCGACCTTGTCACAATCTTCTACATCGATCTCGACGTCACGCTGCGCGGTCCTCTTGTTTGCAAAATCATGTGCTTCTTGACCAAACGGCTCGGATTTATCGGCGGGATTTCGAGCTGACCGAGGCGCACGGATGCCGGAGAGCACAAAAGTAAGTTTGGCATTCTCGCGGGGGACGAGCACGGTGAAGCGTGAACCAGATTTGACAAAGTCGACAATTGCGGGCACCTTGCGTTGACGGGAGAGCAATGTAAGCTGACGCTTCGCCTTTTCGAGTGATTCGGAATAGTCGACGTATTGCTTCGCAGCGGGGGCTTTCTGAGACCACAAACCTTTCTGGGCCTCCTGTGCCGCTTGCTCGGCCAGTAGCAGATTGTCGTAGATGGGGCTTCGATCCGTGTCCTCCTGGCGGTGGCGAATAACGGAAGCCATGCCATTCTCAACCAGGAACAGGCCAATGTTCTTGCCTTGGAAGTTGACTGTTGCCATTTCACGTTCGTCGTAACCCTCCGTGGCAGCACGCTTTCCATCGATGGTGAACTTGACGTGCTTCCCGATCAGCTTCTTCCGCAGGAATTCCTTCGCTTCTGCTTGCCATGGGGCCTGTTTTGGGTCGGAAGGCTTGGGCTGTCGAACGCTGCTGAGGTTGATGCGCCGCTCAGCGCCGGACTTGCTTCGTAGGAAGAGCGTGTCGGCGCTCTGTATCCTCGCAACCACGGCCTCCACTTCTCCGGCGGCAGAGCCTTTCTGAGCAACATGGCCCTGGAAGACGCCTTGCCTGCTATCCTTTGCCTTCTTCTCAGCCTGTCGCAGCGAACTCATCTCTTGTCCTAAGAGGGAGACATGGTGATCGGTGCACCTCGCCAATCCAGCTTCCAGCAAGAACTTTGCAATGTTTCCATTCACGGGATGCTTCACTGTGGCGACAATTTGTGCGCTCGGGCTGACACCCAAGACGTTGATGAGGACGTTTCGCTGTAGTAGCCTCACGTCTACAAACTGCTGGGCCTCGTCTCCAAACGGCTCAGCTGGCTGTTCTTTTCCGTCTGACGGGTTCGTGCGTTTGGTGGAGGGTGCGCGAATGCCGGCCATAAGGACCATTGTCTGGACATGCTCCTTCTCTGATAGAAGGAGTCGCACGATGAGACGGTCGCCGGAGAGGACTTTCTCGATGATTGCTATGCCACATTAGCTCTATGCAGCCCACTTGTGCCCCCGAGATGCACACCATTTATGTCTTTGCCCTTGTGCTCGTCGACGAACTGCTTTGGATCGCTTAGCTCCGACGTCGAGTTGATCCTGCCGTCAGAGTCTTGCCAAACACCGTTCGATTCCGCCCTGGCTCGCGCCTCAAGCGCCTGCAGTCGTTCGACGGTCGCTGCAGTGTCGTCGGCATCGTCTTTTTTGCCCGCATCGTCCCGCACCTTGAGCCAGCCCTCGGCAACTGCTTGATCAGGCAGCTGTGTTTTGTTCGGCAGAGAGATGATTCCGTATTCGCGATTCGCACCCGTGGGTATCTTGTAAAGGACGCGGAAGTGTACGACTTTTCCTACCAGAAGGCGGCGTAGGTAGTCGCGGGATTCAAAGGCAAATGGCTGGTCGCACCAAGAAAATTAGCTTCGAGCTTCTAAGGTTGCATGGGACAGATGGTGCCTAGGGCCCAATTCAGGCCACGGCGGACGGGAGGTCGCATGGCCATGCAGCCAGCCTGTCGATAAATTTACGGTGCGCGGGAAATGGCAACTCATACCTCGTCTCCCTCCCTCCGCAATCGAGGCGCAGATACAAAGGCAAGGCTCAGAGTGCGCTCTTGTTTCGGGTTCGCAATGTTATGCAGGATGATGGTGTCGCCAGAGAGCACGCTCTTGACTTTGGCTTCGAGGATTGACATGTCGATAGCGTGGTAATTGTAATGAGTGGTGTGAATGAGGTCCTGTAGCGTGCACAGAGTTAGGGAGGTTTTGAAGGAGGCGGGGTGGCGCTGGGACGCGACGACGGACAATGGCGGGACTCACCAAATTTTCCAGGGTAAATGTACAAGGGCAATTGGGGGGCGAAGGAGGCGCGGACCGTACGTATGCTTTGGGGTCGTGATTGTGTGAGGCTTTGAAGCTCTGAGCTCTCAACTCTGTTCAAATCTGGCGTCTGTGGGGTAAGCGAACGCCGCCCGCCGTAGCTGCCCGCGCGGCATAGATAGATGGCACGTGCCCAGTCCCCTCGTCGTCATCACCGTCAATCGCGCCAGGGATCGTCTCAATCTCAACGGGATGCGTACCACTGGCTTCACATCTTCCCTCTCATTGTTGGATTTGACCAGATACGCACCCATCCGCGTCTAGCTACCACCATGTCCACGCAGCCCATCTCACACCACCACCACGCAACAGCTCATAATGGAGGTACTTTTGTCTATTCAAAGTAAGACGCTATCGGACAGTCTACACGGTTTCCAATTTCCCTCCTTGCTCAGCGATTGCAGTCCTGGTATGACCGTCATACGACCACACGTCTGTCCATCTAAGAGGAGATGCCAATGACACCGCAAGCAGGGCGGCCGCCAGCATTGCCCGTTGTCTTGGACTGCTCGTGTCCTCCCTTGCCGAGATCATCGGTGCCTTCGTGGACGACGACCGTGCGCTGGCACTTATGTTAGCTCCAGTACATCTACACGAGAGGAATTCTTACGCCAATGACGCTCTCGGAGCCGATCAGCTTGATGAGCTTGTCCTCAACGCTTCCCGAAGAGTTGCCCTGGCCGTCGGTCTTGAAGTTACCCAAGTCACCGACGTGGCGCTCCTCGTCCGAGGGAGCACCGTGGGTCTTGTTGTGCGGGTTGACTGCGTCCATCAGCATTGCTCAGTTCGCCATTGACAGAATCTCCCTTACAGTGAGGCCCAGCAGAGGTGCAGCCGTTGGTGTTGTCACCGAAAGCGTGCACATGCATGCCACGCTCAGCGTTGGCGTCGTGGCCAGTGATGTTCCATGAAACGGTGGTCGCGCTGGACTCGGACGACTGTTCAAAGGTCACGGTGCCCTTGATGTTGGAGTCTCCACGGATGACGGCGACTGGTGCATGTCAGCTTCTTGTTCCTCCCATGTAGCCATCAAGGTGCTTGGACTAGGTGCCTGATTGGAGTATTTCACTGCACCTGACAGGTACCGCCAGGAACGTGCCACAGTATCGACCGGGCCATCAGGGTGTCCTGAACCGTAAAGAAAGCCCAATTGAGCACATTAATTGCTCCTAGTCGCCCATAACGGCGTCGTGGGAGGGAAATGTGCTCAATCAGACTGCCCCGCTTCTCCTCATGCGGCAAGCGGAGCTAGACAGAGGGCCAAACTTACCGGCTTTGACCATTGTGACGGTTTGATGGATTCGGACAAGTTTTGATGATGAGTTCGGAGTTGCTTTGAAGCTCAGAGTGACTTTGGTGGGGGAAGAAGAGCGAGAGAAGGGCAGTGCAGCAGCTGCTTAGGAAGCCGGAGGCACCATGCGGGGCTCTCGGAGTGACGCAACTGCTCTCGGCTTAACCCCGACGAGCGAGTCTGGCCCAATCACTGATAAATCCCCCGCCGCTCTCCGAAGACATACCAAGGCTGAATGACGGGTACTTGATGCAGGATTGATCTTCATGGTTTTGGTATTCACTGCTAGACAATTTTGACAAACTAGAAATCCTCAGAGTTCAATCTGATTGACACATAGTGCAGAGGGTTGCGGAAGCTCATGCAAAATTCCTTCTCACTCCATCGTCGAACAACCGGGCCTGCCGACATCGGAACCCACTTTTCATGCCTCAATCTTCTTGCGGAGAATGTCCTTGAGCGTGACTGCGTCAGCAGCAAACTTTGAGATGCCCTCGCGGAGCTTCTCCACCGCCATCTGCTCCTCGTTGAAGTCGAAGCGGAAGTCAGCCTCGCTGTTGATGTACGTCTTCTTCTCGATGTCGAGAGAGGTTGCGTCCGAAGCATCGAGCTTCTTGGGCACGGAGTCGGTGGAGTTGTACAGGTTCTCGAGGAGGTTTGGCTGAGGAAAATCAGTCATCTGTTCGAGATGTTTATCAAGCTGGACTTACCGCAATCGTCAAGTAGTCACATCCAGCCAGCTCGGTGACCTCGCCGATGCTCCTGAACGAGGCACCCATGACAATGGTCTTGTAGCCGAACTTCTTGTAGTAGTTGAAGATGGACTGGACGCTCTTGACGCCCGGGTCCTCGCTGGCCGAGTATTCCTTCTTGGTCGCGGCCTTGTACCAGTCGAGGATGCGGCCGACGAAGGGCGAGATGAGGAAAGCACCCGCCTCGGCAGCAGCAATAGCCTGTGGCAGCGAGAACATGAGGGTCAGGTTGCAGTTGATGCCGTGCTTCGACTGGAGAATCTCAGCGGCCTTGATGCCCTCCCATGTCGATGCAATCTTGATCAGGATGCGGTCCTTGGAGATGCCCATCTGCTTGTAGAGCTGCGCGGGGATTAGTCTCTCCATGTGTCCTGACGATGAGCAATCCCACGTACATCAATGATGTGGAGCGCCTTGTTCACGGAGTCTTCGGTAGAGAAGGAGAACCTGGCATCGACCTCTGTCGAGACCTTGCCAGGGACGATCTTGAGAATCTCGCTGCCAAACTGGCACAGCAGGCTGTCCAATGTGGCATCAACCTGCTCTTCGACCGACTTGCCGTGCTTCTTGCCATATTCGACAGCTTCGTCGATCAGCTTAGCATATTCGGGCTTCTTGGAGGCAGCGAGGATCAAGGACGGGTTCGTGGTGGCATCTTGCGGCTTGTACTTGTCGATGGTGGCGAAGTCGCCAGAGTCGCAAACGACCGTCTACGATGATATCGAGTCAGCTGCATCATCTCGACATGAATATCAACAGCGCGATAGAAGAATGTGATGCTTCGCGGCGCGTCTCCGGAAACTCCGGTGATGTAAAAATGAGTGGCGGGGTACACGTACGGTGCCAGCGGCCTTCAATTGATCGAGAGAGGAGCTCATGGTGGGCGATTTGTGCAGATAAGGTTCTGATGTGAAGTCTGATTGTCTGCTAGGGAAGAAACCGTGGGACGCAGAAAGGTGGTTGTTGTTGGGAGAGATTTGGAAGCGGAGGAAAGCTTTCAGCGTTTAAACCCCTCTAGACCCCCCACCATCGTCACAGCAGTGGCGACCCGGACAAGGAGCCAATTGATACGTCGGCGTCGCGGCCGTGGCATCAATCAGCGCATTAGAAATGGCCCACTAAGCAGAGCATCTGCCCCCTTAAGGCTGTTACAGTGGGAACTGTCTACCAGCTGCCGTGCCTTGTCCGTTGTTACGCCGCGTTGGTTCACTGTGTCGGCGATGAGGCCCGCAACGCCCTCTTCCTCTTCCCTCTTGCGTCCCAACACGCCATGTTGCTAGCCATACCACTTTCCCATCGCAGCCCCCATGATAGCAGCGTCGATGCCGTTGGCAAAATTCTCTCTCGTGCCAAGGCGTGGACTTTCTCCGGTACTTTGACACCTCAACCGCGTCAGACGATGCCGAACCCGATAATCACGCGGCCTCACATAAATGCATTGGGCGCCCAGATTCACCCATCTCCACGAGTGCCACTCAGTGGACGTGCATCTGCGGAGCCGGACTTCACCACGCCCAATGCAACCGCGCGGGTTGGAAAGTTCAGGAACCGATGTCACAGCTGCGGAGGATGAACGAGGAAAAACGAGGCAATCAATGTAGGACAGCGAATTTTCCAATTTCCCTCGAGGCCCTAATCATCATCCGCTTGGCCGTCCCCACCCATCCTGCGCCAACCAGCCGTACACCTCTACAAAATTCTCTCTAATGTTGCTCACCGTGTGACCCGGCCCGCTCGGCCCCGGATCGTTGAAGGCCGCGACGCTGCGTGTCTGTCCCGCGCCCACCTCGAGTATCGTGCCGCCGCCCAGATCGCGCTCCTCGAGGCATCGCACCATGGCCACGGCCACCTCCTCGGGCGTTGCCCACACGTCCTTTGCCTCGTCGACAAACTTGAGCTTCTCCGGGTTCTCCGTCCACAGCGGCGTCTTGATTACGCCCGGCGCGACGCCGTTGACGCGGATGCCGAGTTCGCCTTCGAGGTGGGCGAGCGAGCGGATGAAGCCGTTCATGGCGTGTTTGCACGCTACGTAGATGGGCGCTGCGAGGTTGGCGGCCTGGCCCGCGATGCTGCTGATTATGATTACGCGCTTTGGGTTGTCGACGCTGACTTTGGCGCCTTTGTTGGGTTTGAGGAACTCGGCCATGGCCAGCTGAGTCGTACGGATGGGGTGCGTCATGTTGATGTCGATGCTGGTGTACCCGTTGCTGTCTGGAGCGTCCTTTGACTTTGCAGTGCCTGGCGGGTGCCAGAAGTTCGTCCAGTGAGGATCATATATGCCTGCTCCGGGACAGACAATGTCTACGGTTCCAAACTCCTGCTTCGCGACATCGAACATGTGTTCCAATTCTTTCCATATTGTCACATCAGTCTTCTGAAACACCGCTCTGGGCTTCCCTTCCTGCTTCTCCGCATACTGCTCCACGAGTTTCTGTGCTTCTGGCCGGAGGGCGAGATCGGCGAGGAGGACATTGCAGCCCCGTGAAAGCAGGAGCTGCACAAAGCAATAATTGATACCTGTATGATAAGTTAATTGTGCTTAGTGGAAGATGTGAACTTTTAATCGTACCCGAGCCTGCCCCAGTGGCAATGGCCGTTTTGCCTTCTACCGAATACGGCGGAGGAACTGACGACTCATTTGTGGCCATGTCAAATGCACGTTGTAGCAAGACTAGATATATTTAAAAGCGAAGGCAGTCCGAGGGCAATCGCAGGCTGGAACAACCAACTCTCCAAGGCGGCAGCATCATCTTTATATGCTCAGCCTTTTCAATGTGTTGACGCGTGATGAAGAGATGCGTGCCCAGGTACATACGAATGACTTGATGGGTGAGGGGCAACAATGAGGGGCACTGGACCTCGAGCTCGGGGCAACTTTGCCGGAGGTTCTATTGGGAAAGTTTGCCGACAGACGAGTGACGTTCAAGCAGAGTCGAATACACGCGTGAAGCTCGTGATAGACGGGGGCAAACAGCCTCGAGCACGTAGATCTCACGGGGAAAGAAGCCACATGCAGAGAATGATTACATCTATGTATCTGCCTCGGTACCTTTCCTACGTTTCACAGGCAAGCCTTTGTCATACTCCAAGTTTGAGAGCAGCAAGGTTGCGCGTGTGCACCGCAAAGGTCCTCCTTTGAACTGAAGTATTATTCCAAGCCTAGCTGATCGCAATGGTGAGGCCGTGCCAGAAGATTAGCACCATGCAACCAGGACTCCGATTCCATGCAGGGGTATCGATGTTGAAAAGAAAGAGACTGGTTCTTCTCCGCACCTAGTGGCGGATCAAAATCGCCGCATACTTTGAATCGGACTCCATGTACTCGAGATGTTTGGGGAAATTGTAGGAAAAGGCTCCAAGAACCGTGGCTCAGAGAGAATGTATCGGTCACGCAAATGCGACAAAGAGCCATATGCACATGATTTGCCACGGGGACAAATGCTTCAGGGCTGCTGTCAGCACATCCTTTCAAACCTTGAAATGAAAAGGGTCAGTTCTAACAGCATCAAAGATTGATGACTCGGGTGTCGTCGTTGAGAAATTGTCGACGATAACGGGAAATCTCCTGGGCGATGCCGTTCGGATTCTTGATGTTCTTCTGGCGAAGCTCCTTCAGCACGAGGCGCAGGCCAGCATTCCACTGGTGTTTCTCTTCGGGCGTCTTGCCAGGGTTGGCAGTCCCAAGCTGAACAAGCAGTTTATCACCTAGCCGCGAGCAAAATTAGTCTGCGTGGGGGGAAGGGAGTCGAAATGGCCGATGGTGGAACGGGGACGTACCAGTGATGCTCATGTCTTTGAAGTGCTGTCCGCCACACTGAGCGTCGTTGCAAACATCACCGGCAGCTTCATAGGGGCAGATAGGCTTGTCGGGGTCAATTTGGTGACTGTAGCTGGTCGACAGAAAGCCACCAGCCACATCTTGAGAGTAATTAGGGTGGTAGCGGTAGGACTTGAACATTCGGAGTGGGCTTTCATAGGGAACGAAGCGAGCGTTGGTTGGAGCTGGTTCCACAGGAGACTGCTTGTTGTCAGACTAGGTGTTCTACAAAGTAAAGAGCTTGCCGTCATGCCTGTTCAGTCAGCAGTCCCGACCTCGGGGCGTCGCTTTGAGACTGAGCTTCGACAGATAAATCTTCAGCAGCGGCAGCAGATAATCCCGGCGAGTGCTTCGAAATGGAAATGGAGTTGTCGACGGCTGAAGATGAGGAGCCCGAGTCCGATTCATCTGAAGACGAGGATATGTCCATGCCACCGAGATCGTCGTCTCCGAGTGATTGATCACCTGCGGAGTCGACTTGGTGCATCGGGCCGATATTAGGGACAAGAGGCTCCGCTTGATTTGGCTCTCGAGGCTCGTATAGCTGCTCTTCGTTCCATGGGGTTGAAGAAATCGATTGATGGGACGACACAGTGGGGCTTTCCAGTTCCATAGCAACCTCTTCCGCGGCAGGCACCGCCGCATCGATCGCAAAGTCATGCTCTGAAGGCTCGTACTCTTCCTCTTCTGGGGATTCTGCAGACTCGGACATGATCACTTCGCCTTCTTCAGATGGAGATTGGCCATCTGTCTTGCTTGCGATAGGTGCTTCGGAAACCCGTTCTGGACCAATACTAGCGTGAGGTGCTGGAGAATAGAAATCTTCCTCGTCATCCACAGGGGTCGCTGCACGATTGTAATGTTCGGTATTTCCAGCGGGTGCAGGGAGAGCAGATTCTGCACCACGCGCAGTATACGTCTCGGGCTCCGGAGGAACGTAATCCTCTATCGGGGAGGGTGTCGAGACTTGCTGAGATTGCATTTCGGAGAGTCGAGTGAGGCCATCAACGGGCAATTCATTCGGCGGAGGCTGCGTGGCGAACATCGAATTCCGGGCAGCTGAATCCCAACGACTAGTGGTTGTGGAGCTCTGGGCAACTGGATCCTTGGTCCCTAGCTGAACAACAGTGGCACCGCTGAGCTCGGCTTCAGCCATGTTTTCGTCCAGCTCCGAGAATTCAGATTGGCCTGCATTTTTGGTCTCGATTCTACTCGTCACAGCGCCGGTACCTGTCTCAGGATTCGTATCAGGCGGGGTGTCAATGTTCATGTCGAGTCGCATGAGCTCCTGTTCTAATGCATCCTTTTGCTGCGTGAGCTGCACGAGCCTATTCTTTGAAGCTTCCATCTCGGCCGAGAGAGTATCCAAGGTAGAGCCGATTTCAACACGTCGTCGTTTCCTCCAACTGGAACCAATCGGTGTTCGATCAATCATGGCAGGCGATGCTTGAAGCACGCGCGGATGTAGAGTATATTCGGGAGCTGACACCTGCTGCGCAAGTCCTTGGCCATTGGGGCTGGTTGATGATCCGGAAGAAGTCGATTGGGGCAACTTGGATGCAATTGATTTCTTTTTGTTCTCCATTGCTTCAATTTGTCGCTTCATCATGTTGATTTTCGCTTCATGACTCTGCAGATGTTCCATAGTGTCACGTACCGACGCAGTCCCATTTGGAGGTGTGCCGAGCGCAGAAGTGGGTCTGGCCGACGCTGATCGAGATGGTGCACTAGACAATGGAGGTACATTAGGAGCACCATGCTGTTGTCCCGTTTGCTTATGGCCCAGTGAAGAGACGCCGTTGCGCTCGGGCTGTATATCCTGATCGTCATCGAGATCCATTTCGCTGCCTTCATCTTCGCTTACTTGAATGATCATGGAATCCGCGTTCTGCCCATGAGGAGATTGACCGAAAGATCGATCGTGGAATGCAGCTGAGCTACGGGGTGTTGTGATCTCGTCAAAGTCTGATGCCAATGGCCGTTTGCGTACTGTTCCGGCATTGGTTGGATCAAGTTGGGGGGTTTTGGCCTGTCGCGATAGGGCCTGAGTTGCCGAAGCAGGGGAGCTCATGAACAAGCCTGGTATATTGGAGAAAGATTGTGTCGGCAAAGGGTGAGGGTCTGAGCTGGCTGACTGTGCAGTTTGGTTGACCATTTGCGAGTCGTTTGTCGGGACAGGTGACAAGGCTGGCGTGGAGTTAGCTGCTGACTTCTGAGCCTGTAATGCTGCAGAGGCTGCGCGTTTTGCTTTGAAGGCCTCTAGGCGTTGGCGAGCCAGTTCCGTCTTGCGTACTTTCTCGTCCTCCAATGCACGTTCTTTGGGATTAGTAGCACCGGCCGCCAAGCCGCTGGAAGGGGTGCCAGGAGCTGTACCAGAAGGCTGCCCAGTAGGTGTGGCAGCACCTGAGGGAAGCTGTGGCGAAAGAGTCTTGGATACTTGCTGAGACGCCGTGGCCTGAGCGGGTGCTGGCCCAGTCTTGGTCCTGCTCGCCTGTAGAAGAGCGATATAGCTTGCTCGGTCCCTTGGTTGACTACGTTCCAGCGGGGATGGCACTGATTTCGACGATGCGGTCGGCTTCACGTTTGTCTTGATGGCGGGCGGGGCCTTTGGCTGCGTATGTATGTCATTGCTAGTCGAGCCTGACAGCGACATGCCATTCGTTGCTGCTCCGCTACGTTCCGGAGTTTCAATTGTCGTCTGCGAATGGGTTGGTTGCGACGGTAGGTTCATAGAGCTGAACATCGCGTTTAGCATACCTAGATCGAGGCCTTCGGCTGCCAGAGCAGAATACCCGATCTGGTGCTGATGCAGGAGCGCAATGAATTCTTTCGCAAGCTCTCGCTGCTGTGACAGATTGTCGACGCCTGGCGGGGGTTGTTGGTGGGGAGGTGGGCCACGAGCGTCTGGGCATATTAGTACAGATAATTTTGAGCGTCAGTCCAAGACTCACCAAGATTGCCAGCGGGGGGGCCAGAATGAGAACCCATACGGCCATTTCCACCCCTGCCATTGCTCGGGCCATCAAATGTCAAGCCAGGCACCGAGCGGGCGGGTGCGAGCTGAGCTTTCTGCTTGCCCGTTGGTGACACCGACACTGGGCCAGTATCACTGACCTCGCCATCTTCCTTCTCGCTCTCAAGCATCTCAGCTAGTCGTATAGGCTGAAATGGAGCGGCAGACGGTTGTGCGGGAGTTGGCGCGTTGTGAGCGGGCAGCTGTGGCACGGGCGGGAAGAAGGCAGGAGGTGGCGGAGGAGGCAAAACCCCATTCGGCGTCAGAAAGGGTGGAGGAAATGGCGGCTGAGCGTAAGAGCTGGACGGGGGAGCAGGTGGCGGCGGCGGTGGCGGCCAGTACTGATATTGGTGGTGCGGTGGAATATTCTGGGCGAATTGTTGAAGGTTGAGGCCCGGAAGACCGCCATTGAAGTGAAAGTTCTCGGCAACAGAAGACTGGCGCTGGTCCGGCGGGGCAGCGGGGGACTGGTGCGGCGGCGGCTGTGCTTGCGGTGGAGGAGGAGGAAAGGGCAGACCGTACGGCGGGTGCTGCGAATAGTTCGCCATGTCGAGGAGACGCGCTCACATCTGCGATCCCAACGACTGCGATGAGGTTCGAGAGGGCGCAGATGAGCCGCGCTGAGGGGGGAGGAGATGCGGTTGCGCGAAGGTGAGGGCAGCCGCGCACAAGGCGCGATGGGCGAGAAGAGGTTGGGTTTGAAGTCGAAGGCTGTTTCGTTGTCGCGAAGGCCTCTCGGCGCGGCAGGAGCCGATCAGGTCAAAAAAAAGCTTCACGTGATGACGAGCGCGCATTAGCGCCGTTGCCGGGGGGGTGGCTCGAGCACCCATGGCGCGTAAACAAACGTTGCCCTCCGCATCTGCACCAGCTGCCGTCACCACCCCGACTTGTGAGAGCATATCCTTGTACATACACTGCGCTCGCCTTTGCATTGAATTCCTGCTCCTCCACAACCCTCCTCGTTCTCCTTTGCACCCCACCGCATTATGCCACGCGCGAGCGCCGCATCGTGAGCAGTCGCGCCCGGCCCGAACCCCATCCCTAGCTCCTCCGCCATGAGCGCTCCTGCTCAGAACGGTCCCAAATGGCGCAACAGCCCTTTCTCGAGGGCTTCACCGTCGCCATCTCCAGGCCCGCCAGCCAACATGTCTCGCCCAAAATCTGCCCTCGTCTCGTCACCGCTCGCCGAATCGCCCAAAGCAATGGGCCATGCTCGGAACCAGTCCCTTTCTCAGCTCACCAACGACCCGACCCGACTCCGCTCCAACTCGAATCGCAACAGCACACCAGCCGGCACGTTTGCGCCTCGATTCATCGCCGATGACTCCCAGGACATACCTGAGGTGCGGGGCATCGAGGGCGAGAACGATTTCTCTGGGAAGCGCTATGTGTGGCTTCGGGATCCCACAACCGCCTTTGTGCGGGGCTGGGTCGTCGAGGAGCTTGCATCGAACCAGATACTCGTGCAATGCGACGATGGCACACAGCACGAGGTCGACGCTGAGACGGTGGACAAAGTGAACCCAGCCAAGTTCGACAAAGCAGACGACATGGCAGAGCTTACTCACCTGAACGAGCCATCCGTCATTCACAATCTGCATATGCGATACCAAGCTGACTTGATATATGTGAGTTCTGACCCTCTCGCTGCCATCGTCATCGCTAACGTCGTACAAGACATACTCGGGTCTATTCTTGGTCACAATCAATCCCTACTGCCCTCTGCCCATCTACTCGCGAGATTACATCAACATGTATAGAGGAAGGAGCCGAGAGGAGACGAAGCCGCATATCTTTGCCATGGCTGACGAAGCCTTCCGCAACCTGGTTGACGAAGGCGCAAACCAAAGCATCCTAGTGACGTAAGTCCCTTCCCACACCCGCTTTGGAATCTTACTGACACAGTGAAGCGGTGAATCCGGCGCCGGAAAGACAGAGAACACGAAAAAGGTCATCCAGTACCTTGCAGCAGTTGCGACCTCGGACGATACCCGCGCAAAGTCTGGGGGAAGACAGCTCTCAAATCTCTCAGAGCAGATTCTCCGCGCGAATCCCATCCTCGAGGCTTTCGGCAATGCGCAAACCGTGCGAAACAACAACTCCTCCCGCTTTGGAAAGTTTATCAGGATCGAGTTCACCCGAGCCGGCCAGATCGCTGGGGCATATATCGACTGGTACCTTCTGGAGAAATCGCGAGTGGTACGGCTCAACTCAAACGAACGAAACTACCACGTCTTCTACCAGCTCCTTCGTGGAGCGGACTCCCAGATGAAGCGCGAGCTCCTCCTCAATGACCTGGACGTAGATGACTTTGAATATACAAAGCATGGCAACGATGCCATATCCGGTGTTTCTGATCGCGACGAGTGGAACGCTCTAGTGGAGGCCTTCCATATCATGAACTTCTCCGAAAAGGAGCAAGGTTCCATTCTTCGGACGATTGCGGCGGTTCTGCATCTTGGAAACATCAAAGTCATGAAGGAGAGCCGTAGGGCAGACCAGGCTGCGCTGGACTCGGACTCCATGACACAAGCCCAGCGAGTTTGTCGCCTCCTTGGCATCCCCCCTGATGAATTCATCAAAGCCCTTCTCCACCCCCGCGTCAAAGCTGGTAGGGAGTGGGTCGAAAAGGTTCAGACGCCAGAGCAGGTCTCCTTGTCAATCGACGCTCTCGCAAAGGGAATTTACGAGCGTGGATTCGGTGATCTCGTTGACCGAATCAATCGCCAGCTCGATCGCACCGGGGCCGGCGCGGATGATGCCCATTTCATTGGGGTGCTCGACATTGCCGGTTTCGAGATTTTTGAAGAAAACAGCTTTGAGCAACTGTGCATCAACTACACAAACGAAAAGCTACAGCAGTTTTTCAACCATCACATGTTCGTCTTGGAACAAGAAGAATATGCCCGTGAGCAGATTGAATGGAAGTTCATCGACTTTGGGCGGGATCTTCAACCAACCATCGACCTCATCGAGCTGCCGAACCCCATTGGTATTTTCTCATGCCTAGATGAAGATTCCGTCATGCCGAAAGCCACGGACAAATCGTTCACCGAGAAGCTCAACTCGCTCTGGGATCGCAAGAGCTCAAAATACAAGCGGTCTCTGCTGACGCAAGGCTTCATGCTCACGCACTACGCCGCGGAAGTCGAGTACTCTACAGAGGGCTGGTTAGAGAAGAATAAAGATCCACTAAACGACAACGTTACCCGGTTGCTCGCAGCATCATCCGACAAGCACATCGCCAGTCTTTTTGTGGACTGCGTCGACCATGATGACGACACTGGCGGTGCCAGGAATCGTGTGAAGAAGGGTCTCTTTCGCACGGTAGCTCAACGTCACAAAGAACAGCTATCCACTCTGATGACCCAGCTACACTCCACGCACCCACATTTCGTTCGATGTATTCTTCCAAACCACAAGAAGCGGCCAAAACAATTTAGTGCCCCGCTTGTGCTCGACCAGCTCCGCTGTAACGGTGTCCTTGAAGGCATCCGTATTGCACGAACAGGTTTTCCGAATAGGCTTCCGTTTGTCGAGTTCCGTCAGCGATACGAGGTCCTCTGTAACGACATGCCAAAGGGCTACCTGGAAGGCCAGGTAGCTGCACGGACTATTCTCGAGAGGCTCAACATGGACAAAGCCTTGTATCGGGTGGGTCTCACAAAAGTCTTCTTTAGAGCAGGCGTTCTGGCCGAGTTGGAGGAACAGCGCGACGCACTCATCCAGAACATAATCTCCCGATTCCAGTCAGCTGCGCGAGGCTTTGTTCAGCGAAGAATAGCTCATAAACGCCTCTATCGCGCCGAGGCCACTCGCATCATCCAGCGCAACTTTCAAGTATATCTCGACCTTCAGTCTAACCCATGGTGGAGGCTATTTGTGCGCATGCGACCCATGCTTGGAGCGACTCGCCAGGCTGCAGAGGTGAAGAAGCGTGAAGAGATGATCCAGAAGCTTGAAGACAAGATGAAGCAAGAAGCCACCGACAAGCAGCGGGTTGAAGACGAGCGTCGGCGTGCCGAGATGGACGTCCAGCGTATCCAGAAGACCTTGGAGAGTGAGCGTGCTTTGGCGTTGGACAAGGAGGAAATCTTCAAGCGACTTCAGCATCGAGAAGCCGAGCTCTCAGAAAAGCTCGCTGGTGCGCTGGAAGACCAAGACAAGCTTGAAGATCAGCTCGACGACCTGATAGAAGTAAAGAAGCGCACAGAAGATCAGGCCGAGCTCTGGCGCAAAGAGCTCGAGCAAGCCGGCCAAATCATCGGCAGGCTTGAAGACGAAAAACAGGATCTCGAAAGCCAAATTTCGCATCTCGATCAGCAACTTGAGCAACTCGAGAACGCCAAATCGGAGCGAAGCCAGGCAGAAGAGTCGCTTAACCAGGAGGTCAAGATGTTGAAGAGTCACTTGAGCCTGAAGGAACGTAAGCTGCAGGATCTAGAGGCCAAGCTTCTGAAGACAGATCAAGACCTCGATGTGAAGCTCGCTGCATCAAACAAAGACTTGCAAGCGAGTAAGCGACAAATCAAAGAACTTCTCGATGAAAACCGCCAGGTCCGACAGCAGATTGCAGATTTGTCATCGACTTCTACCAGTTACGAAGATTTGATAAGACGCAAGGAGAGCGAGCTCGCTATCCTCAAGTCGGATCTGAAGCGCTATGAGTCCGACCGCCGAATCTTTGATGATGAAAAGAAAACGCTGGCCTCAAAACATGACGATCTACAAGGTCGACTTCGAGATGCCAATGCCGAATTGGATGCTATGCGCTCACAGAAACATCAATTAGAGCGTGAAGCTGCCGATGCTAAGCGACTGCTAGAGGAGAAGATATCCGAAGACGCCAAATCTGGAGAAGGCCGAAAGATCCTTGAGGAGCAGATCGAGGCATTGAAGGCTGAACATTTCGAGGTTCAAAAAGAGCTCAGCAGGGAACGACAATCTCGCGACGATGTCGAACTTCTCAGTGAACACAAGTTTGACAACCTGCAAAGAGATTTCGATGCCCTGAATGAACTAAAGATCACGATTGAGAAGGAGATGTACGTTCAGCAAGACGTTTTACGCCGAGCAACCGAGTCGTGTGCTTCCGCAGAGAAGGAGCGTAAAGAGTACCAGAGCGAACTCCGAACTCTTCGTGAAAAGTTTGTAAAGCTACAAGAGGAGAAGCTCGACGCGGACGCTGCAGCAGAACGTACCCAGTCAAGACTGGCCGCAGAGCGCCAGGCTACCCTTCACAAAGAGATCGAAGCAAAGGATGCCTATCTGGACCAACTGGAGGCCGAGCGCAATGAGCTGGCAGAGCAAGTTCAAAGCCTCACTCAGATGCTAGCCGACTCCGACTCCTTCAAAATGCGAAATGATCAGCAGAAAGAACGCCTCGAACGCGAGTGTGCCACTATCAAAAACCGCTTGGCTGCTTCGGAGAACGACAACCGAGCGTTGTTGAACAAGCTGCAGCAAAAGAATCTCGATATTGCACGATCGAACTCTCGGGCAGGGGACACTCAGCGATCTCGAATCGCACAGCTCACGACGGAGAAGGCAAAGGTCGAAGAAGACAACAAACGCCTGTTCCGTCAGTTTGAAGATGCTCAACTCACCATCACATCCCTTGAAAAACAAAAGGAGAAGCTATCTCTTGGACTCGAAGACCTAAACCATGAGATCACTCGGGAACACAAGACCAGTCGAAATGCGGAGAAGGCTTCTTCTACTATCAACCTTCAGCTAGCCGAAGCAAACCGTAAACTCGAGACTGAGCGACAATTGCGCACACAAGCTCAAGCCAATACCCGAACAGTTCAGAACTCGCTAGAGAGCGCCAACGGAGAGCTGGAAGAGTGTCGCAAACAGCTTATGCTCCTCCGAAAGGTCTTCGATCCAGAATCGGGCAATGTTTCCATCACTTACGACGCCGCCAAGCCGGCCATTTCTCGAACCGTTGACATTGCTGAAAAACTTGGAGCCGCCAACCAGGCCTTGCGTGTCGCTACCGAGCGCTATTCTCGAGCTGAGGCTCAACTAGACGAGCTTCGAGAAAGGCATGAAGATGAGCTGAACGAAATGGATGCTCGTCATGCTAACTCGAAGCGTGCGTTATTAGAAGAGATGAATAACAGCCAAATCAATCAGGCCAACGGTCGTCGCTCGCCGACCCACTACCGCAAAGACAGCGAGAACCGACGGCCTTTCTCACGCACAAACACTCCGACAAACCAGAGGCACATCAGCAATGCTACCAACGACTCCGCCCGTTCCGACCGCACCGCTGACACTGTGGCGTTCAACAACCGCGTGGACCTGGCTGCGGAACTTGAGCTCGTTCAAAATCAACTTCAGATGTCAGAGATGCGCAACCGTCACCTGCAGAGCCAGGTTGAACGTTCTCCTACTCGAAACGGGTGGCAGGAAGACAGCCCATCCGTGCGACGACTGCAAAAACTCGAACGCGAGAACTCTCGATTGCATAACATGCTTGACGATTCCGCGAAGAAGGTCTCTGTGCTCGAACACAAAGTGCAATCTGGAGAGCTATCGTACCACGAGTTCCAAACCAAGTCTCATGAAGAGCTGTACGACCTGCTGAACTCTCAAGAGCAGTCGCGAAAGTCTCTGGTCCAATCCCATAATGTGGCGGTGAATGAGCTTGCAGAAGCAAAGACTGCATTCGACGACATCAAGCAGGCGAATGTCGAGTTGGAGGTTGACTTCCGCAATGTCAAGAACGCATTAGAAGAAGTTGCTTCCGAGCGTGAGCAAGAAATTGCCAACCACAACCAGCTACTGCAGGAGTTCGCCGACCTCCAGATTCGACTCGACGATGAAGCCTCCAAGCTCCTCGATGTGACGTCCAGTCTAAATCTTTACAAGAGCCGAGCCGATGAGTATTTCAACAAGCTTGAACAAGCGGAGATTGCAGTTCTCAAAGCGTCCCGAGCCGAGCAGTTCGCGAAGACACAGGCGCGTGAGATTGAGGAGACGTGTGCTACGATCATGGCCGAGCGAAAGCAAATGGATGCCCTAGTGGAAGACCTCCAGCGGCAAACGCAGCAACACGAGGAACGTGTCGAAGATCTGTCGACTGATCTGGAGAGTGCGCTACAGGCCAAGAAGCGTCTACAGAACGAGCTTGAAGACTATCGTAGCCAGCACGCTCACGACATTGAAGACACCGAGACCTCGATTGAGCAGACCAGGAAGAAGTACCAAGCAGAGCTGTCGACGGTGACCCACGAGCTTGACCTGGAGCGAGAGAACGTAATCTTTGTGCGCGAGGAGAACGGTCGTCTCCTCGAAGAGATTGAAGAGCTGCGAAACAAGTGGGACGACGAGGTGCTCAACTCCTCTACATGGGCCAAGGAGAAGAGTCGTCTGGAAATGACACTGCAAGACATATCCAACTCACGGGACGAGGCTGCCAATGCGCATAACGAGGCTCAGTCGAAGATTGTCAGTCTGTTGTCGCAGGTACGAACGCTCCGGACAAGCGTCGACGACACGGCTGCCGAGCGTGATTCTGCCGTCGAAGAGAAGCGGCGTCTCGAGGCTCGACTCCAAGAGGCTGCCTCAAAGCTCGAAGACCTCGCCCATTCGGAATCTCCTGCAATGCGCAATGCCGCGGCCTACGACCGCGAGCTACTGCAACTCAAGTCTGGGCTAGCTCAACAAGAGGATATTGCTGCCGCTGCTGTTGGCAAGATGCGACGCGCTGAAGCTTTAGCACAAGAAATTCAAAGGGACATCGTCGCAGAGCGAGAGTCGAATGTTCAACTACACAAGGAGAAGGCTGCGGTAGAGAAGTCCGTCAAGGATCTTCAACTCCGTCTCGTGGACTTGGAGACCAAGGGCTACAGCGGTTCAGCCGGCAAGGACGTCCGATTCTTGCACGGTCGCATCCAAGAGGTAAGCAGGTCTCCTTCAACGATCGAGCAATGTGCTAATTTTTTCCAGCTTGAGAGGGCACTTGAAGCTGCAGAGACCACCCGTCTTTCAGAATCTCGTAGCATCCGCAATGTGGATCGGACCGTCAAGGATCTGCAGAGTCAGATTGAGCGCCGCGACAAGCAGAATATGTCCGTTGCTGAAGACCTCAGCAAGGCCCGCGACAAGATCTCGAACCTGCTCACGACAATCGACGAACTCCAATCCTCGGACTCGGCAGCCCAACTTACTTCCAAGCGCGCAGAGCGCGAGCTCAGGGAAGAGCGCGAAAAATCTCTCCGCCTCGAACGCGAGGTCGACAACTTGCGCAACCTGCGCGTCGAGCGTCGCAGCGCCCTCGGCGTCCCCGGCGCCGGCAGCGATGCCGGCGAAGTTCGCAGCAGGCGCGGCTCCTCGATCGGGCTGCTGATGGGCGAAATGGGCGAAGTGTCTGCCAACGAGAAGGGCAAAGTGGGCAGTTTGAGAGCAGGCCTTCGTCGCACCTCCGGCACGAAGGGTTTTTTGTAGACGGGACCCCCTACCATGGAGCGGGGGCGTGGGGGTCCCGTAGCGCCTTGAACGCGAGGGTTGAGGAGGATGAGGAGACACTTATCGATGATGAGGACGATGATGATGCCGAGGAAAGGGAGGCGGAGGTGGAAGTTGAGATTGAGGGGGAGGATGGGGTGAAGAGGAGGGGGACTATTAGGGTTGTTATTCGGTCTCGGGCGTTCATATAGCGAGCGCTGGCTGGGGGATCGATGGCTTGAATGATTGATTGATTCTCATACCTGCATGGCGTTTGAGGGGATATTGAGCGTGGGTTTTGGGGGTTAGGTAGCATGTCGTGAGTCTGTGGACGTAAGGGAAGCGTAATGATATTATCTTTCAGTACATCATAATACCTGTCGAATGTTTGGTCGCGCGTCTCTTGTTGTGAGTTTGAGAGGCGTTGATTTGGGAATCTTGGGCCAGAACACATACATGTGCTGGAACAGATGAAGAGTCCCTAGATGTCGCTATCTTCTGCTTGGCGCGGTATAATGGGCGTTTCCTGTGGTGTATTCAATTGAATATAATGGATTTGAGATGGTTATACTTGACCGATCGGAATAGTGCTTTCGAGGCTTAGAAGATGGAACCGGGGGATTATCGTTTCGGGTTCAAAGTTTCGGGTTGGCTCGTGGCGGCTTCAGACGGCATGTAGAAGTCTCGTCGTTTTAGTCAATGGAAATCGAGCACGTCTCAGTTTTATGCACGTGATGGGAACTTCATGACGCACGCAGATTTCATGGCGCTGCAAAGGTTTTCGCGTCAGGCAGTCGCGAATTATTCTTTGCAGACAATGCTATTGAAACTGATCGTATCTATGTGTGGACATACTCGCAATGCCGAGGCAGGGTGCTGAACAAGGAAAATGCGCGCAGTACGGTCTGAAGATCCTGCTCACCATGGTCGACATTGAAAACCACAAAGATCCCCCACGAGAGCTGTTCAAGACGTCGCTCATTACCAACGTCACCGTCATGCTATGCTGGAGTGCGCACGAGGCTGGTAGATACCCAGAGCTGTTCGAGACGTTTGAGCATGCTGCACCGATTGGCCTCCGCGCCTAACAGTCGACGAGTTACTCGGCCCATTAGGCTACAGCAATGCAATACCAGCTGGAGATACAATTTGACGTCATCCTCCGCCATGCTACTCAATAATAGTTTAAGAGATAGTGATTGCGTGATAAACAAAAAGTCGTAAATTGCATGCAAGCGAAATCGACTAAAACTAGAAACAAAACGTATATCGTCGTATGTAGCGTTCAAAGCAATGAAAATCTCGTAATGTAATAGCGTAGTAACGTGGTTTGTCAGTCAGTCAACAAAACAAGAAAAAACGTATATCGTATGTGTCGAGCTCGAAGCGCACTCAAAAATTGATTTCGTCGTCAGACCCACCTGTATCATGGTTGGCCTCTTCCTCCTTCCAGTACTGAATCAAGCGCGTCTTATGCGTCGACATCACCTGGCCAATATCCTTGACCTTGACGTTCCACTCGACAGGATACGTGCGGCCAAAGCGAATGCGCGACGTGGGCTCCATGACCTCGCCCGGGGTGCTGGGGTAGATCTCGATGGGGTCCTTGGTCATGCCGGTCTCGCCTTGCAGGTAGACGGGCTGGGAGCCGTAGAAATACGCGACGGCGTGCTCGGGGGGGTAGCAGTTGGCTTTGAGGGTGCCGCGCTTGGAGTAGGTGGTTATGGGGCTTTGAAATTAAGCTTGTGGGCTGTGGGCTGGTGGGTGAGGGCTTACCAGGCCTTGACGAAGTGCTTCTTGCGCTGCGTTTCGACGATGACGAAGCGCCGGATTTGAGAGTAGACTCGTTCGCCAAATCTGCCAGGGAGGAAGGGGCCTACAGTGATGTCTGTGTTCAGGGTAGCGTTGCTTGGCCAGCGGATTTGCTGTCGAGCTGCTGTTTCGCTGGCGGCTTCGGCCCAGAGCATGGCGAAGACCCTTCCGACTTTGAAGAATTCGTGCGCCTCTTTGCCATGTCGCATGTAATAGCTCGAGTCCAGTCTTTCTCTTGGTCCTAGATGGGGCGTGCCAGGGATCAAGTTCGGTAAGTGGGCTCTGAGGTTATGCGACACTCCCAAGTCTTCAGTATATGGGGTCATTGCATTTGATAGAACGTACCAGGAGGTGGCATTTCATCGTCGGCCGAATCGGCCCTCGTGCGCCCACTTGGACTGTGTCAGAAATGGCACAGAGGCTTTAGTTCTACTAACCTATGGACCCCATACTGTTGGAGCTGTTGGCCAGTGGGTGCTGGCGAAGGTTGATAGCCGTTGGACTGAACCTGCGACGCTGTCACCGACCAGGTAGGGGGCCATTGCGAATGGTGAGCGGAAGCTCCTTGCGAGTACGCTGGGGCCTGTGACTGCTGGTGGCTGGCGTATGCATTGGTAGAATATGCATTGTCAGGATATGCCTGTTGTGGCTGCTGGTCGAGCGGAGACACCTGCTGCTGTCGACTCCAAATGTAGACGAGGTTCCCTAAACTCTCAGCGACGAAAGATGTGAAACGCAAAGGATACTACCGTCAGCATCGTACGACACGCGGTAATAGTCGCGATATGGCTCCGACCAGGTCCATTGGCTATCCATGGCGATGCGGTCACGGTCACGGTTGCGGGAGCTGTCCGCGCCATCTTATACGGGGAGCGAATGCCGAGGAATGCGGCTCTGCGAGAATGACGAGAGCTCAGAGGAAGTGGTGTGGAGGGGACAATTGATGGCTTCTTCTCCACTTTCGCAGCATGCGTGCATGTGCATAATTGCAGTGCAGGCGCGGAATCACCCCGCAGGGAGTCGGCAGCCGGATCGGCGAGGGCGCTAGGAAGGAGCCGGTTAAAGGGGCGTCGCTGCCGAATCCGTGCGGGACGCAAGTGCCCGCCGCGCTGGGTGGCTGGTTCACCTCGTCAGCCCACGCCTGCACCACGCCTAGGCTCATGCAGCCCATCGACGCCACCTGTGTTTCTCATTTGCCTTGTCCTCCGCAAGACGTATTTGGTGCGTTGGGCTCCCTCCACGTTGAAGTCATCCCACTCCCGCCTGGTCACCCTGTCCTGGATCGCTTCCCTCTGCCGGCTGGCGTCTGCATTCCTCGCAACTGGACCTGTTATGTGTACCCACGTATGCCATAGACTGGATCAAAGTCGACGTATACCCTTCTCTTGTGCTTTTGCGTCAATGCCACTTTGAGCCACCTCGGATCCCGTCTGGGGTGCTTGGCCTTTCCCCAGGCTTGCGTTGAAACCCGTCCGGAACGAAGCTCGTCGCTTTCTGCTACTTCTGCGAGAGGCACCCGAGCCACCTCTCGCATCGCCTGGCTTGCAACTGACCTGTCTCTGCCATGTCTGGAAGCCCGCTTTCAAATCATGGACCTTTTCAACATGCTTTACACGACGACGTTCCCCCTTTGGAGGCCTCTCCTGTACCTCGTCAAGCCATTTCCGTGCGTCTCCGCGAGTTCCTGGAGGAATTATCCGATAGCCATGACGATTTGGTCAACGCAAGAAAGGACCTGCTTGTGGAGCGCGAAAAGGTCAGAGCAGCAGCCAAACCACTCTCTGCCCAGCGAACCCAGACTCGAAGCGCCGAAACCGCCTTCATGGACCTAGCCCGCCAGTTCTGCAACGAACACGGCATCGCCTTCCCACCGCATCTTGCCGCTGCGTATGGGACACTACAGATGGAACACGATAACCTTGGAGTTCTAGCGGAAGAAAACTTCCAAGCTGAGCGGTCGCTGGATGCCTTGGAATGGGAATACCTCGAGAAAGAAGAGGACTTCTACCAGTACGATCTCCGTGATCATCTAGCTGATGATACCTTGGGCAGTTTTCCGCCTCCTGAGTCTGTTTCCCATTCGGAAAGGCCACCACCAGAACCCGATCCTGGCTTTGACCCGATACCTCCCGGTATTGCTGACTATCGGTCAGCCCTGGGAGAATCTGAGCGTCTCAAAAGGAGTTTCGATGGACTGCGACTAAAAATAGTAAGATTCCAATCTACCGAGGACGCTGGAGACACAAGTGCAGGCGTAGACTTGGCGAGCCTTCACGATGATCCGATCTACAAACCCAACGACGATGATTTGCTGACCCAGATCTCTCAAAACGAGGTTCGAGTTCAGCATCTGCGACAGGATCTGATGCAATACGACGATCTGATCCCGGTGAAGTACCGACGAAATTCTGACAACGTGCTTTTGACTAACAGACCCGGTCCTTCCCTCGACATGGCCTCGAGGGCACGTTCTGATGGAGACTTTCCTACACTACTAAGCAACACTCCCTCAAAGTACAGGATACCAGACTGGCTCCTGGACTGTCTGAAGAAGAATGCTCTTGAGAAGACTCACTACCAGAATATTCTTGGAGAGAAGCTGGCGCAGGTGCACCGCCCAGATTATGACGCTTGGGAAGATTGTGCTCCGCAATTTTGGTTTGATGACAACTTTGAGAATCCGTCAAATTCGGAAAAGGACTCACTATCCGGGACGGGCGAGACGGATTGGGTGCATCTGTCCCCTCGAACTGCGGAGAAAGAGCATATCCAGCCCAACACCGGACTATTACTTGCGGACCCCTTTACACCACAGTTCCCCTCAACCGCTGCCAATAATGATGCTGGAAACAACGCTACCTCGCCGCTGGAACCGCAAGGAACTGAGGTGCCCGTTCCGCAAGTGATGTTGCCGGGTTCCCCACAGGATGGTCTGCCGACCAAGGGTTCCACTGATCAAGGCATCATGTCATTCGAAGAGCAGAGTGCCCCAGGCGCACAGCCAGTTCAAAGCGACCATAATCCTTCAATTGACATAACAAGTCCAGACCAAGACCCTCCGCTTCATCGCGATGAATTGATACACTTGTCGGTGCCAGACCCGCCACGAGTTGACAACAGCCAAACCTCGGTCTCTTCTGATCGTGATACTTTATTTGCTGGAGATGCTCTCCCGCTTCTCCATTCTTCTGCCTCCCTGGGCGTTGATGGCAATAACGTGGAATCCGATGGTACCATAAAGACAGGCCCGCCAGTGGATACACCTGGATCTTGTGAACCCTTCAAACATTGCCCACCAGCCATGGATTCTAAGACGTCAAATAAAGCTGGTAGAGCTGTAGCCGCTAGCTCCCTTTCCGAAAGTGGTACATCATAAGGTTAACCAATGCATTCATTGAACATCTCGCTAACATCTCCAGCTGTCACTCCGATTGTAAAAAGCCCAATCGTCCCTGACAACACGACATCCCAATGGAGACTACAGCTTCCTTACAGTCGAGCCACTCAGTCTCACCAGAAAGTGTCGAGCTCCGCTTCATGCCCTTGGGCATGGGGTTCCAATCGAAGCATAAGTCCATCCCGGCAATACGATATCTACAAACACGCTCGCAATAGCAGTAGCCCGGCACCACTACCCGATGTAAGTTTTGATAGTTAACATTGAAAATGCATTCGCTGACCTCTCTCAGTATCAGGACCTTGCCCATACGCTTCGAGGTCTTTAGACTGCGATGGAGATTTATACGAGGCGAGGAGTTCTACTTCAGCATTCCTAACAAATGTATTCCAGGAACACCTCGCCACCACCAGCAACACGTGAGGATTAGCCGTACATGGATTGGATCACTTTGCTTTTAATCCCACTACCGGTATAGAGTTATATATGAGCCCGTTCCTATTCCAAGGAGCCATGCCGGACAGGACGAAATTAGCGGACTTCCACCTGACTTGCCACGATGCCGCCCGGGATTCCATTCCACGGGACATTGGTATACCTTCCACATGGCCAGGACTTTAGCCTTGGGAGTTGTGACATCACCGGGATGTTGTTTGAGTCTTTTCGTCTTCCCTATACACAGATTTGGTTTCTCCGCTACAGAGACTTATCATCGCGTGGACCGTGAATTATTTGGTTGTTGAATGCCCGATTCTGTCTTCGCCTCTTCCTTGTACACTATCTGGGAATGACTTGGAGAGTCAATGTCATGAGTTGCATTGAACCTTGTCCCAGCAAAGGTTGATCGGGAATGTCGAGACACCCGTCTCTCGAGGCCTGGATCACGTGCACCCTCATCTGCCTGGAGTGACTCTAAGGGACCAGCAATAATTGGGTGACCTAACGAGTTGAATTTCGGAGTCTATTCTGACATACCCTTGTAGTACTTCGGAGTCATCGTTATCCTCGCTCTCCGCCTTCTTTCATCTCGTCCTGCCATCCAATCAAGGTCCCGTGACCGACGGGAACGCAAATAGGCAACCTTGCGTGGTACACTGCACATCCACGTATCGGGAATATCCTTGACGGAGAGTCACAAGCATTTTTGAGGACCTCTTCCTCGCGCTTGTATTACAAGGCTGTGACTTGCCATTTGTCCGCCTTGTCGACAGTCACACCGATCAAATACCGATGTGCCCCTCTCAGACAGATGATCAGGACAATCTCAGCAAACATTCACCCCGCGTACAATGCCCGTCCAGGTGAGACGTTTCGCTACATTTGGTTGTCTAGAACATGCCCTACCGCTCGCTAGAATTTTCTGTACCTCGAGCTACTAAGGCTGTGCCGTGAACGCGTATTTGGTCGCCTCATGATTGGTCATACTTTAGGCAGCCGGTCACCCAGGAAGTCAACATGCGGCACGGCAAAGACAGGCGCATGCCGCCTATGTATGATACGCACCAGCTGCGAGATCCAGCCACTGCAGATAAGAATTCGACCGATTGTGGTTTCAACGAAGGACCTCGGAAGCCGCGAGACGCAATCTGCGGCATGGCGCAGCAAGAGGGCGCAACGCTTGTCAACTATGTGGCTCCTTCTATATCGAAACTGGAATAAGCATGAGCTGAGGTGATTGGAACGTCAACTCCTGGCAAAAAGGAGGCAGTCTGTACGAGTAAGCTTTGCATGGGATGGTGGAACGACATCTGGTCTTTGCTTCTGTTCAAGAGTCAGTCCCTCGCCGGATAAAGCTCCCGTCGAGAGTGTAAGCGAAGCGCGTATCTCCTTGATATGCACTGAAGAACCTGAATCCAGGTCAGTCCAGTTTACATCCCGTCTTCCAAGCCACACAGTCATGTGAAACCGTGCTGCTCAACTTGCAACAGAGCTTCCTCATTGATTCCAACACCCGATGGCTTGCCGTCCCGTGTTCAGGCCCACACCCTAGTCGATCGCAAACGGCCCGCTAAGCGGCCCACAGCCCCCCAACCATTAACGTTGTCCCACACCATCTTGCAGTGCTAGCTCCCCACGTTGTCGCATTGCTCCCACACCCGCGGGATATCGAAGTAAATTGCGGCGGGGCTTGCCTTGGAAGGCTGTCAAAAGCAATACCTTCGCATGTGCCGCCGGCACCATTATTCGCAGCCATGATATAATGGTCAGGACAGGGAGCCGACAATACGAATGCAAGTCAGAGACGACTCGCTGCTCTTGCGGCGACTCGAAGCGAATGTGATCAAACGTGTGCGGCGTCACCATCCCTGCCAGGGCAAACGGCAGCAACTCCGTCCTGTTAGTGCAAATTTACACGGCGTCGATATGCATGTGAGGAATGGGCGTTGCCGCGTCAAGCAAACACGGACTTGTTCGCACCTGTCACACGATGCACCTCCCTCCCTCCTTTCCCAAACCTCGCTATGAAATATAGATTCGGCATGTGTACCTCCAAACAGGGCCTTGAGCCGCCATTTTCATGAAACTGGGCCAAACGGACGAAATGGCGAAGTCCCAACGTATCATCTTAATCGCAGCAACTGCCAATATAAGTATCGTCCCGGGACGAAGGGTCGTGGTTGGACAAGGCGTGATTTTGCCTTTTCGCCTAATCAAAAATGAGGCGGCGAATCGGAGATCGCCAAGGAGAGGGTGGGGCCAATGGTTCACAACGTCACAACAGCTGAGGGTGCACTGCGATCCTTAGCGTGGATGTTACGGTGTTCTTGAGACGGCAACACGCTCGTTGGGAGGAGGGAAGGTTTTGCCGGGGAAGGCAGATGTGAAGGTTGGACGTGGAGGGCGACCAAGTGAGTGAGTGAGTGAGTCGGCATTCGCAGTGCAGGATCAGCTCGAGAACGCCAGGGACGCCTTGAGGGAAAGATGGGCGTGATCAGCTCGGGGGGTACTAAATGGCGTCTTGGTCGCCGAATCCGGTGTATGCGAGCGCCGCATCGAGTGTCGGTGTGCGAGGCAGGGACGAAGGCGTGCAGGCTGGGAGCTGAGTTCAGGTTGAGCGGATCAGGCAATGCGAAGGACGTTCGGATGTTTATTATGCAAGGTGGTTGATTTTGGAGCTGAGGGACATGCTCAGTTGTCGGCTGGTGATTATGAGTTCATGGCAATGCGATGGATTGAATTGGTAGTAAGGAACCGAATCCAATTCTGCGAGACGTCCAATGTGGCATCTGCATTCAGAGACCCACGAATAAACTGACCCAGATTAAACCACAAGATGTCGAGATCTGTTCAGCCTGTCACTTGAATGTCCCTCTTAGAATGCTTTACTCCAGCACTTGAGGGAGCCTTTCAGACTCAAGAGAGCTGCAAAGCGGGGCATGTATCATCAACATCCTGTACTAGAGCAACGTGGACTGGCCTTACAAACTATATCATCAGGCAAACCTCACGCTCGTAAGAACGTCATAAGCGCAAGAATTACTGCGTTAGGTGCAAGGTCGCGGATCGGATTACGGTATCGTGACTTGAATGACGGTGAAACAGGCGAGATCGAGAGGTGGTGGATATATAAGCTCAACCTTATACTGGAAACAGAGATTGATAAGGTTGCTGTAGTTATTAAGGACCAGTGTATGATGTTGTTTTGAATGGTGTTCGGTTTCTGGGGTAAATATACGCGTCATCCAAATGTTCTTAGAGGTTTTATAGTACCGATTCAGTATTAGATCTAATGCAAACCGTGTTTGTATGTTCTTGCCTTTAAATGTAACGGCTGGGTTCAATTCACGGCCGCTGGCGGATATCGTCGTAAAAATCGACACCTACTCGCCATTCTCCGGGGTTTCGATACACACCTTCCTTCCAACCATCTCGTCATCACCCTTATATGCCTGCAAATACCTACTGCCCCCCCATTCCCATCCATAATGAAGCAATCCTCAACACGTATACCCAGCTCGATCCTCACATCGTCAAAGCGTTGCAAAAAGGCACTGACCAGATTAGCACTACCCTTTTTAGCCCTAGCATCCCTGATCTTCCTTCCATTCCTCCCGAGCACCGAGGACACGCGTGGATTGCGTCGTACGAAGCCGGATATTCACTGGTGATCCAAGGGCTGCTGATCGCTGTTCATGCGCAATACTCGATTGCCCATGTTCAATACGCGGGCGTGTGTGGGGGGCCATGACGTCGATGCTCATCTAGGATTCAGTCGACGAGGAAATCCTCTTGAGTGATAGTAAGGCGCTGTTTCAGCTCGAAAGTTGTCCTGGCCATCACATCTTTCATCCGGTCCTGCAGCGTCGATTGAGGTATCGCATGCGCTCGGGCAGCTGCCCGTAAGCTCCTGTGCGCGCGTCGAGTTTGAAATTTACGGTAACAGTTGGTGGAGGTGTAATACGCGTGTCAAAGTTGGTGGACGCGTCGGACAGCTGGCCGAGAATCCGCGTGCCAAGCTTACCGATAGAATAGCTCACCCAACATTTCGCGCATACACGTGGGAGTCCACATATCCATCGTAAGCCGCCACCAAAAAGCTCGTGCCAGCGTACCTTGCAGGTTATCGGACTAAGAATTTGCAGCAGGACCAACGTATCGGTAGGCCGCGATTCCGAAAAACCCGTCTGACAGGAAAATCGCGTTTCGGTGTTTGCGCCTCCCGATGTGGATGACGCGGACTTGGAGGAGACTGTCCGTGGCCCTGGGTTTCGGGTCGGCGATGGGATGGTCTGAGAGTGGTGTGGATGGGGGAAGGTGGGGGGAGAATACTTTGCGCGGAAGATGTTCATTTGGGGGGAAATATTAAGAAAGATTTGAAGTTGATGAAAAGGGTAAATAAATGTCTTCATAGAATAACTTATAAGCTGATATATATATTACAATTTCTAAAAGAACGAAATAAGATGTATTTGGCACGTTCAAGGATTGCTCTTTGCGTGAATGGAACCAGAACTCGCCATCGCTCGTTTATCAGAACTGCGATACGCGTACAGTTGATTATGACGACTCTTGGAAGAGGAACATCATACAACGAAAGATGGCATCGGAATTGATAGCACTATATTCCACTGTCATAGCCTTCCTGGATGTAAATTCTGCCGTTGTAGTTCTGCTGGTGATGACGCTCTGGATGTGCACGAACTGGGGTTTGCTGAGCCCACTAGTGACCGACTTTCGAAATCGATTGGAGTGGGTACAGAGCTGCTCTTGGAATCTCCGGAAAGCCTTCGCATTGATGTTTCAGGGATGTCGTTGTCATTGATACCATTGAAGAAAGGATGTTCAGACGAGTTGATTAGAACTTGAGGCGGTTCTGGTATATATTGATGTGACAGCGTTTCCTGAGAGTTCGGTATGAGAATCTCATCGGTCAATCTTTGGGGGTAGGCGCTGTAGACTTCACTTTGCGTGGGGTGTTGTCCAAGTCCAGCCAGTAGATGATCCCGTTCAGATGGTCCATCGGGTTCAGTCAATTCTAAATCTACCATTGAGACCTGATCTGACTGTAGGTCCAGAGACTTTTGCTCAGTTCCGACTACCTTGGGAGTAGCAACTAAGTCCTCTGATGTTGAGCTGCTTGTTCTAGCCTCGCGCTCACGTGTTGCTATGGAGAGAACGACGCCACCGTGATCACTCGATACCTTAGAAGTCTGTCCAGGCTCCACTGAACCTTGGCTAGGTGGGTCTTGTTCAATGGCGCGCATGCTCTGGTTGATAGACATCCTTCGGTGCATTGGTTCTGGTTCATCAGAGAGTATATTGTCAACCCCAAGAGCTGAGCTTCGACCATCCAGTATTTGTGATGCTCCACTATCGGAAGCTTGAAGTATGCTCGCCGATATTGGTGAAATAGAGAAAGCAGTTGGCACAACAGGACCATCCAGTTCGCCGCTACTCCAGTACCGCATGGCGAGACTTGACAGCCTTTCCTTCTTCAGATAGATCTCACGGATTCCTTCAAAAAACTCCTTCAGATATCGTCGATGCGGTGGAGTGATGTTTACAGGGCTAGGAATCCATGCACTGATGCGATCTTCTTTCGGTCCCTCAGCTGAAAAAACACGCGAATCTGCATCATCGCTGTAGAAAGTCGACGAAGCATCATGATATGCAGCAGGCGAAGGCTTCGGTATATGCATATCCTGGGCAGACTGGGTTTTGCGTATCAATTTAGGTTGCGTAGTTGCTGGCAGTTGACTTGAATGTGCCTGAGCTGCCTGTCGTATGGATGTAACTTGACTCTGATCGTATGAAATACTCGGGTCATTGAAAGGAAACGTCTTCGGTAAAATTAAGGGTCCACCAGCAAACCTGGTAGCTTCTTCTGTTTCCAGGAGGCGTTGATTCCTCTCTAGGACTTGGCGAGTCTTCGATTTGGTTTCCCCTAGTCTCGCAAGCAGGCTTCTTTCCTTCTTATTATATCTCCACTCTAGGAGGTTGTACTTCTCCTCGGCTTCAAAGTAATCTGATTCCTCATTGCCAAGACTCTCGCGTAGCTCCAGTACCTCTTCAAAGCCCTTTTCTACCGCATCCGGAAGCGCGATGTCGATGCTGCGGAGAAACTCACGCAGCCGACTAATGAAAATTCCTTCAGATGTGCCCGCTTTCACACGAGTATTGCTCACTTCAGTCCGCTGAATCTGCAACTTGAATCTTGCTGCTAAAGCAGCGTCTCTGACATCATAAAGTTCCCGCTGTTCCCTCTGCAGATCATCGGCATCCGATGCGCGACCAGAATGATGATTCGCGACTGACATGTAGTTTTCACCCCCGTTAGCGATATAGGGTGATTGCTGTTCTTTGAAAGGTTGTATAAAGTCGAAAATTGGTGCTGGAAATGGTTGGTTGAATGGGGTTGCATCTTCTCTCAACGAGGACAACGGGTTGGGTCCGTTTGGAGCTGCCACGGACGGTCTTCTGAGCATGTCTTTATCTAGCTAAGCCTGGTCAGCTGGGATCGGAGGATGAAACGCTTTGAGTGACCTTGCATACCTGCTACAGAGCACATCGGTGTGGTCCGACCAGAGACATTACAGGGGTGTGCTAGCATGCGGCTCTGCGGCTTGCAGTTCACGCCGAGCGCGAGAAAAGCGCGCGATGAGCAAAGACAAGCTCGGAGCGAGTCGTGGGGTATAAAATAGAGGCATTTTTGGCAAGGCAGGTATGCATTCCCGATGCCTCCTGAAATCAAGGCCCATGCAGCCATGTAACAAACGGTTGCATACGGGGGCATGGGGGCTGCGATAAACGTGCGCGCTCTGTATGGCTCCTGTAGCGCCAAGTCGATGCCTTGCCAATATAATCAGGCTAACCCGATAGGATGGCTCCTCGGCTACGGTACACTTTCAGCTCTCTGCAAGGCCGCATCCACCCAACAGCCCTGTCTCTGTCGAGACGCGCCCGCATCCTCTCTGCATCTCAAGCAGCTTTCGACCATTCACCAGACTCCATGCCGCAGCTGCAGATTGTCTTTTCAGATGAAAGACGGCCATGACCCCTCCTCCTCATCGATATCGCAGAGCCTCATGAGCGGGATGACTTCCGCCTCCGCAAACCGGTCATGGATAAATATCTCTCGGTGCTCCCACCAGCGAAGCTATCTTCATTGCCAAGAAGACATGCGGACGGCATTTTGTGACCATGTCTTCCCCGACGTCATGGATATGGAGTCCGCAGCATGATGACCACTACATGACCGTTCAGGACACTGATGGTAGGAACAGCCCGTCATATCTCGTGGCTTCAAGGCTCACTCATGATAGGAAAATGGATCTATATATGGGCTAAGAATATCCGCGGCCGTGCAGACTCAGGCGCCGAAGAACACCGACCGCAGTTTTCGAGCCCGACGCGGCCGCATGCCTCGTTGACACATGCTGTAGACACCCAATCCGAAAATCAAGATTATGTGGAAGAAGGACACGCCTATTCATATCAACATCAGTCGTACACTCAGCCTGGTGCGCAACAACGGAACGACCACGTCACGGGCGCGCCTGCATACTATCCGAGCTCCCAATCAGGAGGAAATGGTTTCCATGGCTCTGCGCAGGTCGCTTTGAGTCACGGTAAGGTCGAAACGCTCAGCAAGCAGTTTTTCACCGCTGATAATACCGTTAATGCTCAGGCGCACAGTCCCAGCCCTCCAATGGCTACAATTTCGCATGTACGTCTTCCCACGCTTTGTTTCGCTCCCAATTCCGCTTACCATACATTGCTCCACAGCTCCGCTGCCCCTACCACATGGCCAAGGTCAAATGATCGAAGGAGTATGGGGTCGTGTTCCTCAGGCAACAAATTACGAGGAACTAGACTACAGTACGTTCGCCAGAACGGATGGTTCGTCTGTCCAGCTCATATAGAGTAGGCTATTTTGTCAGACCAGCAGCTTTCTTCCAAGAAGGCAGAGTAGGTTTAGCAAATAAGCAGCGCGGTGTCTACTGACAACCACAGATGATCTCCGTCTTGTTCACGGAACCATGCGGCTCAACGGCTACTAAATACAACGATTCGATATCCTACGTCAAATTCGGCGAAACCGTTTTCACTCAGATCCGGCGCTTTATCGTCGTACAACCAAGGCACGAGTTCTGCTTTGCATGGTTTGTCCACCGGTCTAGCTCGAAAAAAACACCTGACTGACAGAACAACAGCCCCGTTTTTACTTACAACGGAAGAGGTACAACAAAGGCAGGCCTACGGCCGTCAGAACATGCAGTCGTGCATACTGTTGGTTTCCCAGATCAGCCGCGCCAGGATGAGAGAGGTATCAACAAACTACCGATCCCAGTTGAAGCAGTACCAGGCGTCCCACCATTGGATCCAATGTCCCGCATCTATTTCGGTATCCATCATCCCATTCAATACAATGTCAAGGTCAAGGATCTAGGCCAAGTCCCGGAAGAGTTTGTGCTCAGACTCATCGCATACTGGAATATAGAAAATAATAACCGAACTGAAGCGGTTGGTGCAATCTAAAGCTTTGCAGAGATATCGTCCACTAAGGCTGGAACTCTACACGCATGCCATATGTCCTGGACACCAGAAGCTCACAATACGGAATCGAAGATGGGCTTTCGCTAGTTCCTGCTTCTCCTGCACATTTAGGGGTTTCCGAAGAGCGACGTATCGCTCTCCTCTCACGATCATTAGCGCCACTTGCTTTTCGTGAGTCGAATTTCTTTTGGTCTGTTCCTCTGCGCAAATCACATACGTACGCGAGACTGTCTGTAATGCCTAACGAATATCACATCTTAAAACGACATGCTTTCCACGCCCGTGTTTTAATGATTTTTCACATGTTGCGCAGCACCGAGACGAGTGATGCGTAAGCGGCTCGAGCTGCCCGTTTCGCCTTTGATCATCTGGCCCAGGGAGCAGCGTGAGCGACCACTGCAAGCATTCATCCTTATCATATGACGCCAGGATCATTCAGCGTCGGGCCCAACTCAGGTCCTATAGCCTGGGGCTGAAGAAGGCAGCTCTCGTCACCGTCCAATAAAGCGGCAACCGTCATCTCGTTCTCAGACAGCCACGTCGGCTCTTGTCGCGTCCGCA
Organism: Polyplosphaeria fusca; assembly: GCA_010093805.1. Taxonomy (NCBI): domain Eukaryota; kingdom Fungi; phylum Ascomycota; class Dothideomycetes; order Pleosporales; family Tetraplosphaeriaceae; genus Polyplosphaeria; species Polyplosphaeria fusca. The sequence continues at coordinate 10,798 of ML996277.1, read as the reverse complement.
ACGCGAGTGATCGGTGGTGGAAATGACGCGTGCATCGTCCTCTCCATACCCGCACACCACCTGGCACCACCCACGCCCCGATCGATGCACCACTGCCCTTCTCAGCGCCCTGCGGCGCCGCGATCGAGGCTGAAGCTCCGATACCCAACCCAAAATAGAACCCTAACATCCCATAAACCTCATCAACCTGATCCACCAACAAGCTTCGCAAATTACACCGTCATATAAACACGCGCGCCTATCCATGTCCACGACCGGATGCGCAGCCGCGGACCCACTTGACGCTATTTAAGCGCTGGGCTAACGGTGACGTGCATGACACCCCACTTGCCGCGTGGGGCGCATCCCGTGGGCAAGGCATCGACGGCGCGAAGGACCAACACGTGGAATTTAGGCTCCATGCAAGCACCCTGGTCTGTCACGATGCAGTTGATGCGTGGTGGCGAATGTCGCGGGAATTCAAGCTTTGCTGCTAGGTATGCAGCACCGTTGGAACTGCGGCTTGGAAAATTGCAACACTTGCATGGTGATAAGTCCGATTGGGGTTAGCGCTGATTGGTGATGCTGGGGGGAAATTGAGAGTGGCTTGTATAGAAGCATCTGGTAGTGACAAATTAGTTATAGGTCGATGTAGGCTTCAATGGTACGTTGTGGAGGACGTTACATGGCTCAGTGTTCGAGGATAATTGGATATCTATGAGCTAGAGGCTCCCAGACACTGGCATATCTGTGACGACCTGAAATATCGGCGCCTTTTCTGACGTTTCGAGCACGATCGATGGTCTGCAGAATAAAGCTCTTTCCACCTTATTTCTCTTCGGTCTTCAGATGCTATATTGCAAATATCAATGGTGAATGCCCCTCTATCTTATGGGTTCTTGGCTGGTCAGCACTTTTGAATGCGACAACATTGTTGAACTAAAGAGAAATATTTATGGATTGAAGCTAGATCTCACTACAATCTGAAGAGAGACAATGTCAAAAGTTGCTATGGACTCATGGAGTATCTTACGCTGCAGGATATTCTGCATCGCTCACTCAACAGGCTAGAAGGTTTTACTTACATCTTTAACGTACTGTGGACGTACCAAATATCGCATCTGTTTACTTCTCTCAAGGCTGAGGGGATTTGCTTGTATGATCTCGCAGATAATGTGTTGAAGGTCGTCGTTGCGTTCAATGGTCTTGGCAACATACAACGTCGATGTCCGTTGCTCAAATCACAGGCATTCGTATCATGAGAACTTATGTATGCCTTGTTTCTTCCAGCAAAATATGTAATATTAGCCGCTCTGCAGTTTCTGGCGGAATCGAATACTAAGTGATAGATGTTTATGGCGATTAATTGACTTCGTAGTCTTTGAGGGCAAGCGATAAGACATGTCTTCGAGCACGCGTTCGCAAATCCATCGGGGAAAACGCTTGAGATGGAATGTTCCGTAGTTCTCAACCTTCGATGCGCATTTGGGCGACACATGATTCAACATTTCATCAAGAAAGCTTCGCGCGTTGGCGCATGCATGCCACAGATCAATGGTGCATCGTCTGGACGTCACGATGAGAGGCAGCAAAGGATTATTTTGGTGAAAGGACACGCCCAAGAACGTATGTTACTTAAAGAATCCTGTCATCGCGTTGACTTCTGACAGCGTAGCTAGGAAAAGGCATTCCTTGTCCACCCCTTCTCCAAATTGATAGAAAAGACGTAATTAGCAGACCCAAGGAGAAACGCAAAAGTATAATCAAGCATTCGTAGTAAAAGTCGTAACCGTAGATCCAATGAGTTGACAGACGCTGAAAGAACCAAGGAAAATATGAGCGTATGAGGTATCACGTATTTGTAGACTAGGAAAGTAATCCAACGTATCTCTGTGTGCAGCTACATAGCGTGCGTGTGATGTTAGGTGGTAACATTCGAATAGCGCAACGTATGGTGATGGAAAGATTGACTCCTAGTAGCGTCATTGAACTTGGTTTCCAGTCACGTCAATGTCTTGGCTGGTGAGTTCCTTAATCTGTTCGAGCCAGTACCCCCTAAGAGTCGAGACAAGGTCTGGGAGGACATCACCTAGGTCTTTGACTTTGACGTTGTATTGGATAGGATGGTGAATGCCAAAGTAGATCCGAGATGCTTTGTGAAGTGATGGCTCTCCAGGAGCCATGTTGACGCACATAGGCACAGGTTTTAAACCTGACTCGCCAGGTAGCAATTCGGCATTGGTCCCGGCAGAGTGCGCAATGGCATGTTCACTTGGACGAACACCTGGTTTGAGTGTGCCACGGTAACTGTACGTAAATATAGGACTGTCTGCATTAGCTGAAGTGATCGAAAGGAACTTGCGCACCAACCATGCATAGCAGTACTCAGTCCTGTTCTTGAGAACTACAAATCGTCTGATATCGGTATAAACTGGCTCACCAAATCGAACATGTGAGATGTGGGGGTTGATTTTGGATTTCGCGGGGTTATAATGAGTTATTTGTCTGCCCGCTGCCTCAGTAAATAGAACTGAGAAGACCTAAACTTAAATTAGTAATCAGGAAATTGAAGATGGGCTCCGGAGCGGTTTCACCTTGCCAGGTTGGAAGAAGCGTCTATGCTTGACTGAGAAGGCTTGAAAAGGTCAGATCACAATAGCACTAGATAGAGGGGGATTGCATACCTTCATCCAAGGATTCATTTAGCGTGTATGGGTTGAGCGTCGCTACCGGTGGACCAGCATTCTGAATATAAAGATCTTCGTCTCCCCGCGAGCCACCATAGGAGTCTTATCAGTTAGTGGTTAAATTAAGGCGTCTATAAAGAGTTTGGCGAACCTTCAGATCTTGCGCTAGTGTGGTGTTGAGTGTAGCTTGTCTGCCCGCGGTCGTGACCGGGGCGGGTACTGAGAGATGTATCATACATTCCTCTGTTCTGTTGGGAGTAGTTGTCTTGCTGCGGATAGCTGCCCGGTTGAGAGTAGGCGCTAGCTTGAGAATAGTTGCCAAGTTGAGTATAGTTGCCGGGTTGAGGATATTTGTAGTGTTGGTGTTGAGAATAGTTGTTGTGTTGAGGGTAGTTGCTGTGTCCAGGATAGTTGCTGTGTTGAAAATAGTTGCCATATTGGGGACCACCACCCTGTGGAGGGTATTGATAAGGCTACGAGGGTCAGCCGGTTCCTGTGAATGTAATTATCAATGTGATACGTACAGCTGCAGGGTTGCTAAAGCCTTGGCGGAGATGATTAGAAGAAGAGTGTGTGTGATCATACTGCGACGTTGGTTGTTGTGATGGACCCTGCGGATACGCTTCAGAGGACGAATAAGCGGCCGACGTGTGCGAATACGTTGATTGAGAAGGGCGTCGTGTGTGTTGGGGTTCATTTACTATCAGATCATTGCTGAATGCTGTTGGAGTATGCTGTCCCGAAGTGGAGTCCAAGTTGTCAGCTCCCGTATTAGCCTCATGATAGATGCTCGCCGAGTCCAAGCCAAATTTGGAATCGCTGCGACCATGTGCAGTAGGATCTGTGGTTGGGCTGTGCAAACTAGTCGTTTTGTCTGGCTGACTTGGATTGGGCTGTTGCCAGGTTATCTCCCACGTTCCTGTTTGGGTCATCATCCGAGCTTTCCGAGCCCATTAGATCAGACTTACCGCCCACTAATCTTCGGTAGTAGTGTTGTTTATAGTCCTCGCTCCATATCGGTGTCCACTCAGAATTGGGTTCGGACATGTTTAAGTGCTCGAAACACCCAACGCATGGCGGATAGAGCGTGTTGTAATGTCTCACTTGGCTCCAATCCGCGTTGGGATAAGGGGTATTTATCCCATGAGATCGAAGGCCTAGCCGCAGAGCCGCACGTTAGGTAATCTTGAGAGAGGATATCCACATGCACATGTATGCAGCATGCATCGCTGTCTAAAGCAATTTCGAACACGCACACTAACACCAGAGGTGAACGCGCTTTGCGATGCATGATGTTGGCGTCGACCGGGGCTGTGAGAGGTTGGATGGCTAGGATGACAATATGCCAAGGAACGCTAAGCAGCGGGTGTTGGCCCATCCTGCGGCCGTCTTCTCGCCGCTTTAACATCGATTCTTCGGGCTTGCATGTCGCCGCCCACCGCGCAAGCCAGGGAGGCCGGCTGAGTTGGCGCCCTGCGAGTGTTCCGACTTCCGCCTTACGGCACCCTAGCATATTATACCTACGGCCCTCATCTTCACCTCACACTTTATGTGCCTCGTCTTCTGCATGGAGCCTATGATACAACTACAACGGTGCCAACTGCCAAATGGCACGGGTCTCTCCGAGTGGATCGCATGCTCAGTCTGTTCGCAACGGTCCGTTCTGTCTTGTACGCTATAATTTGGCAAGTTTGGGGCTAACGTCAACAGTGACACCGTTGCATCATGCGGCTCTTGCTTCGATATCTCCCTCGTTCGACGGACGGGCGGAAACGGAGGCTTTCAGCTTGTTAAGCGCGCCGACATCGCCCACCCCACTCAAAGACACTCCAGATATTGAAGAACTTGGATCGCAGATTGCAGTGAGCAGACCAGCGCTTCCTTTCATTCCAGATATGGCCCCCCTAGCAACCGGCCGCGAATCTTATGCGCAGCCTCATCCAAGCGGGCATGGCTTCATATCGGAAGAAGGCATTGGAGGAACCTACGTACATGCTCCACCGGACGATGACGCTCGCATGCGTTACAGCAGCCAAAGAGTTGATGCTCTCGAGGAAGAAGTTGAAATAATCCAAGACGCAAGAGACGACTTGACTGGCTCAAGGTTCGGCCTCAAAACCCAACGACAAAGCCTCACAGCCCTTCGTCGCAAGACTGGCACCTTGGAAGGCGCGTTGATGAAGCTGCTGCGGAGCATAATAGAAGATGGAAACGTCGAAATGCAAAAACAGCAGGAGCTCAATGACATGCACGCGCAGCTTCTTGCGCTGCGTGATGAACTTGGCATCGCCGAGGATCTCTACGAACAAGCCGAAGACTCCTACAATCGTCAGGAGTGGCAATACACGCAACAGGAGACGAATTTTATCGACAAACTCAGAAGCAGTGACTCACCCACTTCCGGGAGATCCCTTGAAGTCACAAGAACATTCGAGATAGATAACCTTGTCTTTGGATCCGGGCAAGCCGGGGGCCATTCACCCCCTCACGTTGAGAATTGTGCAACACATGAACTCCCGCCTATAATGCAAGTGGAGCTATCGCCCTTTGCAGCGCCGAACGCACTTCAAAATCCTGAGGAGTTTATATCTGCCGTGACAGGTAACAACCCAGTCGAGGGTGTCTCCACATCCAGAAGAATAGTTCCGCGATCTCCTGAGCACACTCCTCATATATCACAGCCACATAGCGACCAATACCTTATGCAGGCGCAAATAACATGGCTGGGGGTAAAAAGACGTATTGAGCATTGGCTTTTGGACATACTTCTCAATTCCCAGCTGCAACAAGCGCAACTTAAGGATCTCGTCCCGCAAGACGATCTGGATGACCAATCCTGGCAGCGGCTGATTGAAGAGCACTGGGAATCGGATACTGCAGATAGTAACTTCAAGATGCTGGCAATCGACAATTCGGTAATAAGTCAGGAACCTGTCAGTGCAACCGCATCACCGTCGTCAATGAGCAGTACCCGAGACTTCCACTCCCACTCTCCGATTAAGAGAGATATGGCAGCGATCACTGATATGCGTGGCAATAATTATGGCCCTCGTGGCATGATCCCATTCATCATCGAGCCTCTTCGCCTTACGAGCGTGACCTCGAGGGTGCCCCAAAGCCAAGCGCTTCCCACAAGGAACGATACGCCCTTTGGCTCTGACGAGGGTGTAACATCACGGAAACCCAGCGATGCGGACAACGTACTAGAGCTTCTACCGAGATTTGATGATAGGTTACCCGCCAGTAATGACAGCGTCGTTCGATCATCCGCTACTAAACAAAGTGGGACCTCCAATGTTGAAGGATTGGTTTACCTTGACAAATCTCCAGCACGGGTTGAAGATGACCGTCTTGGATGCGAAGCTGTGAAGGAAAGAGACGTTTGTACGAAGTTTTACTTCCATCCCAATGGTTCGAAACACATTCGTGCGAATTCCGAAGGACGAAGGCATGATCCACTTTATGGTTCTCCCATCCATCGGAGTAAATCTTCACCAGGGCAGCTCCGCGGGTATACTACTGCACCACTGGATGCTTTCGGTGCAAAACGCTTCTCCACTTGTCTTTCCCCGGAAGATGCAAAATGATCCTCTACACTGGCCTCGAGTACTATTCTGGAAGCCCAAGTTTGTCCCTAGGAGTACTTGAAGACCCACCAGCGAGGTTGGACTGCTATGAAGCTTTCATTTTCCGTTTCTTTGGTCTTAGAACTAAACTTCCCTGTTAACTACGCGTCGCCAGCACTTCCAGGACCCGGCTTTTTAGGAAACCGCATGCTCTTTGGCCTTCCCTAGATCGATTATGCAAGCATGTAACCTCGAATTACCTGGATTTACCTCGGTTTGGGATTGTTTTACTGTGGCGCCGGGCGCAAGTACGGATATACCACGAGATTGCTTTGCCTCTACCTTTTCCGTTCGACGCGTCGACTCAACTCGATTGCTGAAAGCACTTCACGAATGATGAGCCCTTGTCTCTTTGATTGAGACTGTTATACGAGCTTTTTTTTTTGGGGCTTCTTAACCTTTTTCGACAGGTGTTCTGGGTTGGATTTCACATGGAAATGGTTGTCACTCATGATATCTACTGGCTACTTCGTTTTTTGTTTTGGACATTGCCAACTTTCCACACAATCTTGTCAACCTTCGCATTCTAGAGCCCGTTCGGAATTTGGAATTGTACGCAACCTATTTGGTATTCTTTACATTTGGAATTTTGGACGAGTCGAATCCCAATCCCCCATTGGGTATTCGCGCTGCCTCCCAGGACACCTCCCTCGTCTCAAGCTTGTGCCTACGCAAGCCCCTCTGCCACAGCTGCAGCCCATCACCATGCCAACGGATGCCTTCATCCCCTTCGTTGCCGTTTCTCTCCCAAAAACTCAAACCAAGCCTTCACTCAGCCTTTCTCCCACTTTGGTCCATTATTGGTGTGATCGATCGCATAACCCCTCCGAGACAAACCATGGAATTTGGTGAGTACTTCCCTGTTTCTGCTCTCTGGCTAACATGTCCGCGCTCAAAATGTCATATATTGCAAACAGACAAGGAAAAGCTTCGGCACTCAGGACCGATAGGGATGGAACTTAGTTCAGCAACATGCGGACCAATCTCCGACTCATCTCACCGTTCACACGCGTGCGCCCATGTACTATCACGAAACTTGCTTGATACTTCCGTACGACGTGCTACTGTACTGACATGCAAGTTCATCCATAAGCCTTGTCGTGGCACAGCATGACTAGCTACCGAACAAGGCAAACGATGCAATATCTGTTTTCAGCCATGCATATTCGTCTCGCTAATTCATTGCGCCTAGGCTGTGTGAACAAACACTCACTGTTGCAGCAACAGTGCCCACCTATTTCCATTTGAACATGGAATATCCAAGCTGTCTGAAACGAGAACTGCAGCGGCCGTCAGCAGATGGAATGAACCCTGAGCCATGGGCAGTTGGTGTCAGCCCTCTCTTTTCCATCACATCCGCCTTGTAAGCATAAGGGCGGCGTTGACGAGGCACAGGCATCGACAGCCTTCAGTCGCCGGGATGAAGGAAAGGCGGGAACTCCAAAGCGACTCGTCTGCATTCGCTTGCTTTTGGCTGTTGCGTAACCCTGCCGCGTACCGATCTCTTGACGGATCCGGCGGGACAAACAACTCGGGCCGATGCGGGAGACAAAAGTCATTCATGGTGTGACTTCCTTGAAGTTAAAGCTAACCTGAATCATGTATGAGCGGGTTGCCTCGATTTTCGGGCAACAAGGTCCACTTTCGTCCCTCTCACCGAAGGACCAGATTGCCCGTCGCACAGACTCCCGGCAATCCGCAGCGACGATCCCAGCCAACGGCTCGATCCACCCGTGTGCTACGGTCTGTGCTGCAGCACTCTGCCTGCCGCTCGGGATACGAAGTTCCCACACAGATTCCATGACGCTGGGACATTCCCAGACACTGGAAGCAAAAGCAAACTTTGACCTGCAAGCTCCACCAATGATCACATGGGGAAGCGGGGTAAAACAACGCAGTGGGATTCACAGCCTTGTGCATCGCAGCTGCAGACTGACACAGCACCTCACTCGCAAGGCAGCATGATCAGGCGCGCCGCCACCCTACTCCCACCTTCCCCACAGGCAGGAAACCTGTCATCTGTTGCTTTCTTTGCCTGCCGTTTCCATCCAATATTGCGGACATCGCCTCTTTGCTCACATGAGGGAGAACACGGCCCTCCACGGACGTGATAACGCGAACCCGTAATTGCGCCGTGTTCAGGATCGTTCGTTGTCGCAGGGGCTGCTGCGCCTCTCACAAAAAGTGAAGCGACAAGCGACCCAATCAGCCTAAAGCCGCTCGGTGAGTGGGTGTCAATATCACGCCAACCCACCAGTCGCATCCGATGTGGGATGCTGATCGAGGAATATATCAGAAAGGTGGTAGGGAGGCGGTGCCTGGAGGCGGCAGCTCTGAGTCAGAAGATTAGGACAGGGAGTGGGATTGGGGTGGGATTGGGGCAGGCTTGCTAGCGATGGGATGACGTGCAAGCGATGGGATGACGATCGCTCGTGCGAGGGTGACGAGAGAAGAGAGTGGGCGGAGGGCATCGTTTGGCTGCAGCTAGATTAATTTGATAACGGCAGGTTGCAGCGCAGGAAGACGCGGGTGAATGGCCGTGGGCGATAAGGGATGAGGCTCAACGGGCTGAGGCCGGAAGAGTCGAGCGAAAAGAACGGAGCATGGCTTGTTCCAAGACAAGCAGGCATTGGGCAACATGGAAGGCTTCATGCACGGTACGCAGGAGAACCGGTTGCGTGGTGCTGTCTCGGCGTCATTGCATGTGCGCGGGAGTGGGAGTGGCCGCAGCTGAATGTACGGGGTGCAGCAGTGATGCCGCTTGAATCGAAATTAGCCAATCTGTTCTAACTATCAAGCTCACGACAAGGCAAAGCAGCAACCAGGGCGTTGTCAGGGCGTGTCCGTGAAGCGTGTTGTCGCTTGCGCGTCGGCCTACGCGCTCGACAATAGAGCCTGGAGCGGATGGGATGAGAGTCATGTCTGGTACGAAGGATGGAATATGATCCAGTGCGTCTTGTATAACGCGTCGCTTCATTAACGAAGGGTGTCGAGGGCCACTCTTTTTTATTGGGTTAAGGCTCATCGACGAAGCAAGCCCTGAAAGATCGCCCTCTTCCTCTTTGCTGATGGGCCGGCGAGCATCGTCCGGCTTGAGGGTTCCCCAGGCCATCTCTTGACTCTGTCCCGAGTGTTCAAGTAGGTTGTGATCACACTCGACGAGTCGCTGCGTTGACTTGGCCAGGGAGAGGGTTCGGATGGCAGTGGGTTTCCAGGTAGTCCAGACCTAGTAAGGTCCATCCAACCGTAACGGAACAACCACTGTAACGGAACAATTCATCGGTACTTTGATTTCGTAGCAACAGTGAGCTTGCGCGCGACGTAATTTTTGCGATAGTTATTCCTATTTAATAATATACTCAGACAACTTCAAAGCCCTTGTGTCGTGTTTGAGGTGGACAGTACGCAGTGGAGAGAATTGAAGGATTGAACTGTTGTATTATTGAAGTGGCTACGAGCAGCTATGTGGGGTGCTCGCTGTAAAAAGCGCTAATCTAAACTAGGTATAGCGCAATCACCTTGGTACTGGTGAAGCTATATAATCCGTGATACCTTGTCACTATGCCGATACAAAAAATACGTGTATATAGGCGCCCGCCCGCCTGAATTATAGAGAGCTTGTCTTTATAGCGAAAGTGACCCTCGCCTAATATAGGCCACTACTATGCTAGTATTGCTATCACGACTAATAAAATACTCTTATATAGGCCTGCAAATCTAATACGTTAGTAAAAGTAAGGAGTGATAGTTAGCCGTAAGGCTGTGAGGCGCGCTCAATTCATACAGGGCCGCCACCCAAGTTGGTACCTCTGATCGGGACGATTACCTACCGGTATTCTAGCTAACGTTAGCACAGAAGTGCCACATAATCGTAACGTAATCTAACGGAGAGCGGCCGCCAGCCGCAAAATGGGTTTGTGGCTGTCCTGCCTGTGACTGTGCAAAGTCTTCGGGCAGACGTATGCCCCACTGCCTTGCGATCACATTCTGCTTCCCCATCGACCGGCTCACCTCTTGTAGATTCGCCACCTCGCAAGGTCGAAGCGGGCGCGGGTCGGCCATTCGCCACACTAGTGGTGGCAAGAGTACACCACTGCCTCCGCAGCATGCTTACACATTAGCTTAGAACTACTTCCTCTCTATGTACCCTCCTTATACATCTCTCTCTTCACTGCTGTTAGCTTAGTATTATTGAGTAGAAAGCTATATGTAAGTTGGTATGGAGGGGTGTACAAGGTGTATTAAGTATGGTACAAGTGTGGTGTAAGTGTAATGATCTATCTGTAGGAGAGATGGCTGAGGAGCAGCCTTAAGTACATGATGCTTGGTCACGAGGCAACCATGTGACCTGGACTTACACTATATACTTGTCTTATCTATGCCAATCCCCAGTTTTCTACAAGCATATTGTCAGATTGGAGGGCGGATCCAATATCCATCCCAATCTCCAATCCAGCCTCCATCACAGCAATATTAGTCAGATGGGAGAACATGCTCTATCAGCCT